>LVLI01000145.1:0-45104 GCA_001687465.1 Halocafeteria seosinensis | reverse complement strand
CTGATATAATGAGCCATTCGCAGTTTCACCGTATAAAGGCTTATACTTAGACATGCATGGCTTAATCTTTGAGACAAGCGTATGACTACTGGCAGGATCAACCAGGTTTCTATCGTACATCGCATACCAAGTCTATCTGTGTCCCCAGGGAGAATGCTTTTCCCAAGTCAACAGCATAACCTGGCATACGATACACCACACTCACACAGAGAATGTGAGAGGATGTCTCATCGAGAATCGAGGGATTTTCGATACAGTACATACGATAGAAGACCAAGGCAGATTGAACCTTTCTGAAGAAGTCAAAAGAATGGCTTTTGACCAACTTCATTTCCTGTAGCCTTCTTGCAACATTCCCCGGAGATTGCAAAGACTGTTAACTCACGAAGATTTCGTTAGAAACCGAATCGACAGTTTAACAATCATAGGCAATCTTCGAAGCAGGGTTGGCGCAAATGAACCCAACACTCGTTCAGTTGCAGAACGAGGGGTAACACTCGCCCAGGCCGCTGCTACTTGTGTGTGTCGGTGTATGCAATATCTCACAGGATAAGCAGTACAAACCATACCCACTTAGCCTGCTCCACCCAATTCGGGGGAGTGCAGGCTTACACTTTAGACTTTCGTCTGACTTGCTCGTAGAAGTGAAGAAGAGAGAACTTTCGATCCTCTGCTCCTCCTTACCCACTGTCGCCTCTGTGTATGTTTTCTTAACTCACACACACTGGCTCGCAGTAGCTCCTACGAGCTTCTGCCACCAAAGAGTATAGCGCTACTCTGCATGGCTATAGGAGTGCTTCCAGTTCCCATCAATTGATGATCGAGAACTACCACTCCTACATCTTTAGCGATTCTGAAATACTGCGCATCTTGCAGGAAATCGCAATAATAATCGATCACAGCTTACTGGTCGTAACTTTGTCGCCTTTTTGTTCTTGGAACTGCTTCCCCTCTTGTGAAGCGAACACTTCGATTTGTTTCGAACACAAGCTAAGGACTGACGGCGGTGCAACCCTGTCATTCCCATCGGGTGACTCCCTGAAGTCACTCCAACGCTAAGTCGAGCCTTCCGGATGCGTCCAGGAGCCGACGTCCACCATGGGCTCAGCGTCGCTAAGGTCGCATTCCATTCTGCCGAGTCGACTCGACACGGGTTGTCATGGACGTATTGTATATCCATTCACAGCAATACAATTGTACCAGATGGAGGGAGCGCACAACATTGATTATCACCGTCCGCATGCTCGGAGAGGGCACTTGGTCCGGTACTGGCGAGTGCTGTAAGCATGACATCATAGACGAGGTGTTCACTAATCCTTCAGATCTGCTTGAGCCACTGAAGCGGGGATACAGTATGCGAGTGCTTTAAGTTCAGTCTTACAGTTCTTCAGGGAAATGGTTCGTCGGACGTCCATTGCCGAGCAGTGGTGCCACTACCTACCTCCTGAGCTTGCGCACCAGCCAGGTGGGTGGACGTGTTGCAAGAGGAAGCGCACGATACACGGGCAGCGTCAACGTTGTTGAACTCTACGTGGCTGGGACGATACTTGAACCGCGGTTAAATGCACACGAAAGCATTGTCTTCTTAAAACCAAACACGAAACTAAAAGATGATCGTAACTTCCGGTTGAATCAGTACTCGTGTAGGATCGTCAGTGGCGGTACCGCGGGTCTCGCACTCCCGAATCCCAAGATCTCGGAAAAGAACCACACACTACGGCATATCGAGACATCCGCACGACAAAACCTGTCCAGCTACGTATCACATGCTGCAGATACTTGCTGTTTTCGAGTTGCTTGCTCTGTTCTGTTGCGATACACTTACGGACGACTGTTTAAGCCATACATACCTGTCTGACGTGGTCACGTCAACTTGTCAACAACACCCCAAGTACTTAGTACGCAGGTCATCCCACTATCATTTGGCAACCTGGAGGTATGAGGTTTTGAGCTACTTGCTGTTTTCGGACCTTGTTATTTAATGTTGTCACACACGGATTTTACTGTTTGTCCTTTCACTATGACGTCAGCTTTAACGTAGCATGTACCGTAGTCTACACTTCTTCCGGTAAGAGCAATACTAAGACACACTTCAGGGCTAATAGTGCTCCAGGTCAGTAGGATACTAACGCCTTACGGAACCCGAGCAGGGTGCACCTTGCAGTATGAAAAATGGCTGCGTATACCCGTCACAAGCCATTGAGGCTCCGTTCATACCAGCAACTTGCGGCCCCAGTTGTGAAAGCGCAGTCAAATCGCCGATCTACATCTCGAATGGCTACGTCAGCGGTATCCGTGTTCGCAGTTCCATGATGAACTTTCATCAGTCATTGCGATGCTTCAAAGCAAATAAGAGATTGAAAGCCGAAGAAAAAACGCTCTACAGTGGCAAAGTAAAGTAAGAGTAACTGTAAATGATGACTGCCCTTCCACTTCCAATACAATAAGAATGCATGGTATGTCTGGGATGGTTGATACAATTGTAGAATTCACCAGGCCTCGCTGACGTCAGCACAGTCAAGAACTCGGATGGACTAGAATCCATTTGAATCCTTCAATGTCGTACGACTTTGAATGCTTCAATCAGTAGCCCAATTCTCACGCAGGTAACTTTCAAGGTAACCTTTCCCTCTCGCTCAATGTTGAGATAGGTGTGCTGGTGATTTGCGCGCCTGACCACTTGAACATCCGGAGGAAGTCGGTCAAAGCCAGAGTCTTAACTGCGTTAAGCCAGTCAATTACGCCTCCATCGTTATGAATGTTGATATGCAGAACGGAGGGTCTGTGGTCCCCCTGGCCTGGTAATTCATGTTTTCTGGCGACGGCAACGGCCACAAATGACTCATTTTTTTGAAATGAGCTTCCGAAAACTGGATACTTGAAGTTTGGCCCAATCCTTCTTCAACTTCAATTATTCGACGAGCAAATTGGAAACTCGAGGTATAATGCACCCTTTCCAGAGGATATTGAGGTCACTTTGGGGTTTGAATCGCTGCTCTGTCAATGCGTACATGTCTTTCGTCGTGGCGCTCCACTTTGGCGCTGGTCGTAACTAATAAACGAAAATGAGTTCCAACCAATGCAACGAACCTTGGCGGACAGGTTTACGTGGTTTTCTTCATTTTTTGCGGGGACAGGGACGCAGGGAAGAAAATCATGTGCATGATGACCACAACAATGAGCAGGAGGAGGAGGAGGAGGAAGAAGAAGAAGAAGAAGAGGAAACTAGCGAGCTTCGTTCACAGAGGAACCAACATCGAGGGAACGACGATGGGGATGACTTGCACAACGACCAAAATATGGCCGGCGAGCCAGCTGCATACATATCAGCTAGGGAACGAGACATGCCAGAGCCTATTCTTGCTATGCCAGTCGGCCGAACTGATTCTTCAACGGAGAGTGATATTTCTTCGTCTGATGAGGAGGAGCGTCTGGAACGGCCAGAACCACCGACAATCGATGCCGAGCAAGTGAGAAGAGGCGACACCATTCAGCGACCGTCTAATCACTCGTACCTCTGGGAATCTCAAGGAGCTGGTGAAGGAGCCCGAGACGCCGCCCGATTAGATACCCTCAGCGCTGGTACAACGTTAAAGGCAATCCCCATATCCCCTTTGTACTCCACTGTCGTCTTCCCAGGCGACCATGTCCCTCTTATAGTAAATCAACCATCAGTCATAGAGACTATTCAGGCGGGGATGCATCATGCTGTGTTGCTGGGTGTTAGTTCAATGGTTTACGGACAGATTGCAACCGTTGGGTAAGTAACTTGAACAAGGATTTATCTATGCTTATGTTTTTCGCGTATTTTTAATTTTAACCACTACATTGCCTCAGAACACTTGTGGAAGTTAGATCCTTTAGTAGAGACGCTGAAGGTTGCCTTCGATGTCTGTGCTACGGAGTGCGGCGCTTCACGCTGTTGAATTGCACACAGAGGTCCGACTTGTAAGTCCACAATCATAGTGCACTTTGTTATATTAGCCAGTCATGAGTGCCAATCTGCAGAGGAGTGTTTGCGGATGTTGAGGTGCTCGAGGAACCAACAGGTAACAGTAGCACGTTCCCATGGACTTTGAATCCCCGAAACCTTTGGAAAGAGTTTGGTTATGGCAACCCATACTTCGGACGGTCAATGATTACTTTCGTCGATGGGATCTGGTTCGAAAGACTTTATGATCCTGTCCGGCTGGCCAAGCTTGCCATTGATAAAATGGAAGACTTCCTACCGGAAAGCACGAAAGGAATTGAAGTCGATGGGGTAAATACTTTTCAGGGGCACGAGCTCCAAAGTAGCCGAAGTGGTCCTGTATTCAGAGAAAACGTCCAGGATAGAGGACGGACAGTTCGTATAGCGCAATCTGGGACGGAAGTGTCACCCCCAGAACCATGCAGCACTGACTTCGAAGAACCCCAGCAACCCCAATCTGTTGCTGCAAGACTACACTGTCTAATCAACAGAGGACAACTTGACTTTAACCGGTTTTCCTACTGGATTGCGTCTAGTATGCCAGTGTCCACAACTGTTCGACAGCAGCTTCTTTCTCAACGAGGGGTAGTTCCCCGATTGAAAGAGAGTGTAAAGCTACTCCGCCAACTAAATACGCTTGTGTGCGCTGATTGCAAGGCTCCAATCACAAGTAAGTAACTATTGGCCAACTGCTAATGCCCACGCCGAAATGATTCTTGATGATATAGCGCAGCCCGCCAACATATTTTCCATTTCCCGAAAGAAGGGGCAATGGGAACGTTTGTCAATGCCCATGGTATTGTGCATCAAGTCATGACCACGCGATTCTGCCAAATGGTTAGTAAGGTTTCTCCGCCTACGGAAGAGCATAGCTGGTTTCCCGGATATGCGTGGACAATCCTGAGCTGTAGCCGCTGCGGCGCCCATTTGGGATGGCGGTTTGACTGGGCAGATCTTACTCAGCGCACCAGTTACATCGCACGGCTCATACAGTATCTAAAGAAACTTCGACAGAGGAAATATAGACGTCCCACTCAACGCGGTAGATCTCCGAACCGGTCGAATTCAGTAGAAGCTTCACGGACGGTAGAAGGCAGCACCTCCCCCGTAGCCGCGGAAGTAGAAAGGACGCCTCCTTCACTGGACTCAGAACTACAGCAGTGCGAGAAGGAACTCAGGTATGAATTGGACTTATCAAAAGATATCTCATTGGAGAAAATTGAGCAAGTATACACGGCAATTTTTGACGAAGACGGGAGAATGCGGTTGCCCTCTAATCTTCCAGAAGGAACCGTTCCGATCTCCTCGTTTGACAGCACCAAGATCAAGGATCTAGTGCAGCTTGCCCATGGAGGCTCTGATGATGCTTTCAGATCTCCCGAAGCAAATGTAGATAGTTCCGTGCGACTGGGAAGGTACTCTGTCAGTGTCCCGGGAGAATCGACACTACCGTACTCCTTCTACGGGCTCAGGCGCTCCGCTTTAGTTAATCAACAGGCGTCTGCCGAAGGAACAAGTCCGGCCGAAATTGCTACGGACAACGTCAACAATGAACTTACAATAATGGATCCACGAAGTACGCGCTCCCCGATTACAGACATTCGTAATGCGATACTTAGGCAGGCCACAAGGCGTCGTCGAAGATGATGTGTTGTCAACATAATAAACAAGCTACGTATATAGGATGTACGTGTAGTTTTCTTTCTGTTTTATTCGGAACAAGCCTAAAAGGAATCTGGGAAAACGAAACCTTCATGCCATTTAGTAGCCTATAGGTGCTCAATGACTCACCGGACGCTGGTCCCTAATCGAACGCAGCCTGGTGGGAATCTTCACCTTCATCGTCATCATTGTCGTCAGCGCCCTTCGCAGATTGCTGACCAGAATATGATGTGCCAGTAAATGTAGGCGCCGAAGCTTCCTCGCTACCATCTGAGTCGCGTTTGGTACTGCTGCTGGCAGCAGCCCCGCCTGAGGACGTTCCGGACGGTGGTCCGGGAAGTCCTCCATCGGTCTCAGACAGTCCGTCGCCGGTAAGCGTACTCTGGGCACGAGCAACCATGGCTTCCGAATCAAGTTGTAGATCGCTCATCAACGTCTGCCACAAGGTTTGCGTGCGTTCTCCTGAGGCCATATTCAAAGCAGCGAATTGACCGAACGTAGAAGTCAGATTCTGGACACGTGCCCGGCAAACTTTCGCTGCCTCCACATTTAGGATTCCTTTAGTAATGTCCTCCACTCGATCCTTCGCCTTCTTTCTCATCTCTTCTGCTTCCGCAATCTTTGGTGACAAAGCATCAGCTTGCTCCATCTTTCCTTTACTACGTAGCTGCTTTTCCTTAAACTTCAAGCTATCGACTTTTCCGAAAGCGTCTTCATAAGCACTACGAGCTGACTTGAGCAAATCTAGTAAATCTCGCATTGCATTCACTCTACGAAGCTCATTGTTAAACGACGTCATCAGGAACATTTTTATCTCGTTAGGAGAGAATCCGGCGAGGTCAGCGGCCTCAGAAAATGCCTTCTCCGTATTAGAGAGCACTTCGGTCAATTCTCCAGTAGCAGTGGCCGCTGCCGGGACTGGGGACGATGAACTCTCAGAAGACGATCTCCACATTTCAAACGTCTCGCGCATATTTGTCAGCGCGTCATTAAGACTCTGGGCGGCCTTGAAATAATCATTGCACGCTCTGACAGCTCGCTCGAGAATTTCTTTGGACGAATTACACTCACGCTCGACTTCGTCAACCGCTGCAGTGTATTCCTGAGGGAGTGGATACTTCTGAAGTACACCAAACCAACGAGCTAAACCTTTGTTTTCGTTTGGATCAGCACCTGCACCATTATCAGCAGCCTTTTTCGCTTGTTCGAATTCGGTGGCATCTGGGGTGGTCAAGAACATGTAAAATGTCGAATCTTTGCGAAGGTATGGGTTTCCAGCAATTTCTCTAAGCCACTTTTCCAGTCCTTGGCGACGCTCCTCAATGAATGTATTGTTCTGATTTCCAACAATTTTCTTTGGGGGCAAGCATGGAACCGCAATACCATGGAATCGATATCGAAGGATCTGCCGCAACCAATCAAAATCGCTAAAGCGCCGACGCAATTCCGAGACGCCTGCATCCCGTTCCAGGACAATCTTGTAGGTCGTGTACGATTTGCCGAACGTCTGAGACTTGGTCTGCGGATCGGAAACACTGAGTTCGAAGTGCTCCTTCAACACCTGGTCCTGCCAGGCGCGCTCGGACTCCCAGAACTGAGGATTCCCCGCACCCTTGGAGGAGCTCGAGGCGCCTTCTTCGTCCATTGCTGCACCACACACAAACGAGGCATAGCATACATTTAAGCCTTGCATGCAGTATGAGGACCTTGGAGTGGGAAAAAAAGCAAGGGAAAGACCTTGTATAGCATGATATTAAGATACGGGAAAAGGAGACAAAGAAATCGTTCACTTACACATTTTGTCTCGGGTTTAATTCTCTACAACGGCGTACGCTAGCAAGAGAAATGCAGTCTTAGCCGAGAAAAATGATTTACGCTCGTGTCATCAAGGTACCTCAAACACCTTGAAAATCCATTCTATACATATATATAAACCTGCTAGTTTTTCTTCTCCCAGAGGCGACAATCATTTCGCACACTTGAGTTTGATGGGTCGATTCAATTTCATGCTTTCTATGGCTTGTCAAGACGATTTTCGTGCGTTGAGTCAGTCAGGTTGGAAGCTCAATCATAACGACATGTCGTCGTCTTCCGGCAGTGTTCTCGGAGCATCCAATGGACAAGGAGGAGCGGAAGAAAATGAGGAATTGGAAATTTATAGGCGATGTTTGAGGCAAATGAAGGATGTTATTGGCCACGGAGAGGCACAGACGCACAATCAAGACACAGAGGCGGAATCCTCCATCTCTTCCAATGTACAGGAGCTCAGGAAATCGATAATACAGAGACAGGAAATACGAGATGGTAGCGCGTATTGGGACGAGGAATTCTACCAAACCCACCGCGATTTGTTGATTAGAGCACTGGAATTGATTTCCGAAGCGGCAGTTTCAGCGTTCGCTCAGACTAGCGGAAGTTCCTCGAAAGGCTCGGTCTCCAACGACAAGAGCAGACAATATACGACAGTGGTTCCAGGAGCTGCTGGTACGTCAGCTCCAGGAAGCAAAGGATCTTCCAAAGAGACGACTCCAACAGATGATGCTGAGCAGATCCTGAGTATTTTCTACCAGATTGGGAAGTATCCGGAATATTCCTCTGACATAGCGCAACATGTTTTCGGTGACGTCATGCCGTTCCAATTCGTGGAGACATTACTCTTCATGGTCCATACGCCACAACAACGAGCACTCCTGGAAAACATACTTCATTGGATGTATGCACAATTCCCGCAACTGCGAAGAGCTATCAGGTCCGCCCTTTCGACGGGTCTATTGGCAGCAGAAAATAGCGTTGAGCACAACTTTCCGTCAGCCCAGCCTGTGGGCGCCCCATGGAAACAACACCTGCTACAGAGTTTGGCGGAGAATATTTCAGCTTCCCTACGTGTGCTTGGGAAAATAATCGAAGGCATCAGTCTGGATGATTCCAACTGTGATATAATTAGAGGTCTTCTGAGTTCTATACTACTCCCACTTCATGGTAGTAACGTGATGATTAACGACATGCAGCCCCTTCTGCAGCTGCTTCATGAGCCACTTTGCGTTTGCATTTTGAGAAGTTTGAGGAAATTTCCTGATCTCGTCCCGCGCTTCCTTACTCAACTTGTAGACTCTTGGCCCGGAGAGCAGAGTGCGAACAGTCCCAAACAGGTGTTGCTGCTCCACGAGGTGGAGCAAATCATGGAAGACACAGTGAGGGTAAAATCTCCTCGTCAATTTGCCTCGGACTTCCATATCGTGTTGCCCATACTCGTGCGGACGATGACGACCGAATTTTCTCGAATTGCAGAAAGATCTCTTCTCTTTTTTAGCAATAAAACGCTCTTAAATGTTTTGGCCGATGAGTCGGCCACCATATCTGTGAGAGGGAAGGAGGTGAAGCTATGCAATGTTCTCATAACTGAAGCTGTTCCATGTTTGCTGCGAGGAGGAACTCCTCATTGGAGTTTCACCGTGAATAAAATGACACGAAATGTTCTGGATTCTCTCGAGGAACTAAATGGACAGCTGTTTGATCGAGTGTTGACAAAGGAGTGGGGAGAAAACGCTAAGCCAAGGTATGAGCAATACCTAAGTAGTATAACGCCCGCTGATAAAGACTCTTACCGGGATTCTTCGTGGAGCTCTGATTCTAGTCCCCATGCAGCGGACTCATCTGACCCCAAAACTACCTTCTTATCGAAGAAATACGACTCCATGGAAATTTCCCCAACTATCATTCCGGAACTACGATTTCACGATCTAGTATTCGGCAACACGTTGGGTGAAGGGTCATTTAGTATAGTAACGTACGCCAAACTAATCCAGAGGGGTCTCAGCCCCTCTCAATGGCCGGAGTACGCGGTCAAGATTATTGATGCTCCCCGCATAAGGCAACTAGGATACGAAATAAGTATCCGTAGGGAGGTCACTATTCTATCCCGAGCAAAGCACCCCAGCATTGCCCGACTGATTGCAACGTTCAGATATAAAGACGGAGCATATTTGGTTTTGGAATACGGATCTAGAGGGGATCTACACGGGCATGTAACGAGGCTTGGATCCTTAGCTCTTGAGTCTACGAGGTTTCTCGCCGGAGAAATTACGGCCGCATTGCATGTTGTCCACCAGCAAGGGTTTGCCTTCGGCGATTGCAAACCTGAAAATGTGGTGCTTACACAAAGCGGACATGCGAAGCTCACTGATTTTGGGGGCGTGCGTCCTATCACTTCGGCAGCCACGAAACTCGTTGATCAGGTTAGTGATATTATCTCTAACATGAAGGATGGTGATTGGAGGGCCGCGTACTCGAAAGAGCAACTTGAAAAATTTTCTGAAATGCAACAAGCTAATAGCAAACGGTTGAGGCCTGCCAGACCCGAAGACGAACCAACAGCCTCAGGAGACCCCCAGTCGAACGCAGAAGACTCACAAGCGGCTTCATCAGAGCATCTGGTAGAAGCTGGCTCCGCATCGTACAGTCAGCGAGACAATCGCATTGAAGGAACAGCGGCATATATGTCCCCTGAATTGTTATCGGGAGAAAACCCGTCGATAGCATCGGATGCGTGGGCACTGGGGTGTCTTGTATACTTCTGCGTCACTGGTCGACCTCCGTTCTGGGCTGAGTCACAAGATGAGATGTTCGAGCTTATCAAAAATACTGCTCAGCAATCTGCACAAGCTCGTTCAGGAACAGGCGTAACATTCGCTTCGTCGTCTTCAGTGTTTTGGCCAGAAGATATTGACCCGCAGGTTAAGGACCTGGTTTCTTCGCTTTTAGACCCCAATCCTGGTACTAGACTTGGCGCAAAGAATGGTATGACAGATGTAATGGTACGCAGACCTTGGACGAGTACTGGATACGTAGTACTGTCGACCTAGCGAAGTGTATTTTGCTGCAGGCTCATCCATTCTTTACAGCTCTCAAAGCGGAGCCTTCAGAGTTGTACAGCCACACTCCTCCTCCTTTAGAAGAAGGCTCTGTTGCACCTGCTCATGAAGCCGGTTGGACGCGGAGGCAAAATAGCATGATGTGGACACCGATGCCGAAACGGTAAGCAAGCGTCCCGATAGAATAAAGCTCTCGGACATTGCATTTTTGTCAAGTGCTGCGAATGAGAACGATACGCAGATATGATGCCGAAACGGTGAATACCCAAAAACATGCTATCAAAGAAGATTCTGTTGAAGTAGGGACGCCCTTTAAAATTAACAGCAAATACCAGACCTACTTCATAAGAGTCGGATCGCAAACGGTGACAGATATCCAAACTGAGATCTCAAAAGCAACCAAGAAACAGACCAAGAAAGCCGGGGTAGACCCACAGAGTTACATGGCGACGGCGCCAGGAGCAGCAGCCGCAGCTAGTGCTACCGCTGCTCACTCCTATCTTAGTCGGCGGCGTCGCTAGCGCTATGCTCTCTTGGCTGAGTAAATTGGCTTTTTGTGCTGCCCTTCCGCAGTGAGTAAGCTAGCTTGTTTGCGACTCGAATTTACCTCCTAGCCGGTCCAGTTTATCGCATAGAATGGCAATACGGTTTTTCAACTCTGAAGTATCGGCGGGCAACTCGACTCGATTCGAAGCACGAGCTTGTTGAGGTACGCCTAAGTAGTTTCGTAAGAAGTATGATAGGGCTGCATCACACCGTTCTTCCCAACCTTGCTCATTGTTGTCTTCTACCTGGGGCATTAGATGATCACTGAGCACATTGTAATCGTCTTCTGGCATCCGATATTTCAACTTAATTAACAGCGCTACAAGGCGAATCACGCATTGCAGACCATTACGAGAAGATGCTATAGAAGAGTAACACTCTTCTGCTTTGTCTGCTAGTTGAACAAGCTCCTCGTGTGTAGAGCTTAACATTTTGTCTAACGACGACAATGGGGCCGGATTCCTATCCCGAAATCTCACTAGGAGCCGCTTCTGTACAGATCGGAATTGTGCCGCCCTGTCGTTTAATTGAGAACGGAGGGAGGCTAGTTGGGTCCTGGCAGAGAAGTGCGAGTCGATGTACCGAAAAAAATCAGCAAGTGGCAGTGGTTCATCATAAGAAATTTCTAAGGTACTTCCACTACTAACTCCAGCGGAACTAAAATATCTCTCCAAACGAGTAACTAATTGTGTCGCCGCTAGCCACAGAGCTTCTAGCATGCCTCCTTGGATTCGGTATCTACCCGCATTCTTAGATACGAGGATAGAAACATCGGCACCAGAGTAGTATCGGAGAGAGACTACATGAACTCCAGCCTGTTCGATCGCTGTCCGTTCGTCATCCGAAAGACATCGTTGACCAAGCATGTCCTGGAAAAACGAAGATAGAGCAGGGGGCGGCGGTTGATTCGTGTTGATCGTCAGTTTGTACACTGGGTTCTTTATGGGACGCACAATTCGGCACGCCATTGCAAATGGTAGTTCCAGCATACATTGGGATATGCGTGGTTCCCCTTGCTGGGTCTGGTAGGATGCCGTAACATCTACTTTCAGAGACTGCGGAATCCCCTGGCGAAGGGCTTGGAAAACGATATCCACTGTCCTTGTTCCACCAGCGGCAAGTCTTTCCACTAAGTACGTGGATTGCTCAGGTCGAATGCCAATGGGAGTCTCGATGGCTAAAGAAAGGTTATTTATCGGTTCAGACCCATTGTAGCTTAACTGCAGTGCAACACAGATACTTGGGAGCACATCCCCTGTACTGGATGCATTTGAAATTTTCATGGACGAGAACCCCTGTTCTGCAGAGCTACCAGTAGAGCCGTATTCGCAGCGAGTCGGTACTTCCGCTCGCAATGTCAGTTTATTACGCTGAGTTGACTTATTCTCTGATTGGGCCTCACGGATTTTCTTAAGCAGCCGCCTATGTTCTTCGTCCATTGCTACGTAATCTAGTGGCTTCGTAGAACCAGCCAAGGCACCTACCGCTCCTGTAGGCGGCTCAGTGCCCAGATAGCACACTGATAGTGTTCCATGTCTGTCCATCATGGCTATTAGACCTCGCAGGTCCCCGAAACATTCAACACTAACAACAGTTGGTTGAATAGGCGTTCTTGCGGCCCAAAGAACTTGATGCGATCCATAGACTTCTATCATACCGGCGTGGTTTCCAATAACTATATTCTGAGGTCGTTCAGCCCTAGCCGAATCATGATCGGTGATCTGCCTACCGGCGTATGGCCCACTTGTTCCGTAAGAGCAAGCGGAACAAGGGTGATAATTCAAACGCTTCTGCATCTTCAATGGAGAGTGTTGTCCCGATGATTCAGAAACATCTTTGTTTTTCTTCCAGGAACTCGCTCTGTCACCATTGATGACAAAGAAGCCAGTGTCGGTAATTGCTAAGATCTCGAACTGGGATGGATAAAGATGGGAACTGTAGCGTCCTATGTTTAGACCTTTTATTTCTTCCCCTAGCAAAATTGACCAATCAGAAGCCAGCTCAGGAGCATTACCCCCTGCTTCCTTATTCGTAGACTTTTGTCCTGGAGTCTTGTGGGTAGCACTAGCAGCACTTGTTAGATTCTCGTATCTGTCAGAGTAAGGAAGAACACGTTTGAATACCTTCATGTGCAGCAATATCACCGAGTCACCAAACTTACTTATACCCGCACAAACACAAGTCAGTTGATGAAAACACCAATGAATCGTTGCTTGGTAGATACGCTACCGGCCCAGGAAGTAAATGAATGTCTGGGGGTAGCTGTTTCGTAAACACGAGCTTATCTTGTTCGAAAACAGCTATCTGGCAATCCATCGATTGAACACAGATGCTGTCTTTGCCTGCGTACAACAAGTTAAGTCGCCAAATTTTAATATGCCCGTTCTAACAGAGGCGTTCAATCTCTACTTACGCAAAGGACCTCCCCCGGCGAAGGGCCCGAAGCACATGTTGTAGGGCGAGAAATGTTGAAGTTGTCCTCCTTTAAACGTGTGTTTATATGCCAAGGTTAAATGCAGGAAGCTCGGTGCGCTTGCATCACCACCTCCTTGTCCTCTCAATTCATACACACGGAGGCTTTTGGGTTGCAAGACGGCTAATGCATTTCCGTCACCGTTGCTGCGGAAAAACATAGAACTTCGTAACTGGTCCAAATGAAGAATGATTGGCAAGAAACCCGAAAACCGTACCTAAGAAATCGTCCGGAAGCTAGTTGTAGAATGGGGTCCGGATTTCCTTGGGAGTCTTCCAATGACGTTTCCAGCAACAAGTCGTCCACCTGGAATTCTCGTTGCCGCGGCGCGAATACACGAAGTATGCCCTTGTGGCTCCCAGTGACAATTTTAACTGTATAACCACGTACATACACGCCATATCCGCGGAATTTGACCGTAAAACAACCACTGTACAGAGCCGAATAAGCCAAAATGCGTTAAGATCATACCTCTGTCGGAAGGGTCATTGTCGATATTCGACAAGATCATCGCGCCGGATGAGAATGTCTCGACGGCATCCTGCTCATCTGGGGACGTCTTTGCAGCGTCCTGCTGTGTCGTACCCCACCACTCGCGGGCTTGAAACAGAGACATGATAGTTTGGCTCTCCTCTGTTTGAAGTACCTCTAGTTTTGTCTCCTATACACCGCCCATACGGCCATTTAAAAGGAAACAAGGATGATTCCCAGCAAGATTAATGTAATGACTACCTATACCAATCAAATACGGATATGGAAACGAGTAATTAACGCTGTATGAGCCTCCATCACGCATTTTCCTCATTCAAAACAAAGACTGAGAAAAGATTGTTCGATTCTGAGACTGAACGATAGGTATCCACGGCTTGCGTCTCCAGGTGTTGGCAGCAGCTGGACTGGATGGAAAGTTTGCAAACGATCCCACAATGGAATGGACATGACAATGGTTCTCAGTCATTTCACTTCAGCGAAATCAACGTGGCCAAGGAACAGTTGCAGTACATTGCACAGTAGGATGGTATTCTATTCCGTTGTCCGGTGCTGAACTACTTTACAAACATAGCACATTCTATAGTGCTTTTAGCTTGTTTCCCTCTATTGGCATCAGCGTTACTTAACCAAGCTTGATACCAAGGAAGAAGCCTCCCGCAAACGCTGCTCCTGAAGGAAGGCCGAATCCCAGAAATTCGACAACTTGGTGATAGTGGTGTCTCAAATCCTGCAGGGGTAGTAACAACTAACATTATGGTGCACTTTGAACTGATTCCAACAAACACTCAACATACAGCATTAGTGATTTTCCCATCCCCATCGGCATCTAGTCTCCTTGTGATTTCTTTTTCTATTCTTTGCCAGTCGGGGTTCTCTACCAGGCCTTGGTGCCGAGCAATCTGAAACCCTATGAAGCCCAAACCAAAAACGACTGCTGTCACTTTTCCCACTTTTTTCAATGCATATCCACTTGCAAATCCACAAACGCTTCCTATTCCCATTTGTAGACCTGCGATGCCAACCAATCCCAGGGGGCGTGCTTCCCTTGGTGATACTAACTACAAAACTCATACCTGCTTCGTTCAGGTCAAACGGAAGTTCGATTGTCGTCTGGGGCCGTTCTTGACTCTTAGCGGCGCCATTTTTATTCGTATCAGAGTTAGATGAAGATTCCAACGAGGCAGCTGCGTGCGTTGGTTTTAGGAACGTCACCAAAACATGTGTTCATGTAACGAAGCCACTTGAACTTACGGTGCTGGCAGAGGAATAAAGCAGCCGTAAGGCCCAGTCCGGACGCTCCTACGCGGGCCCCCCTCTGACGGAATCGGTCTGAATAAACAATATACACAGGAAATAGTGATGCTATACCCCCGAAAGCGCATGAATACGCTCATCACAGCTGAGAATGGCACTGCTTTCTCCTGCCGAAAGGGTTCAAAACTCACGTTTAGCAACTATTTGGGCTCTTGTAATCACACGACGAAGACGAGGAGCTCCTCGAACAAAAACTGCATAGCATATTCAAAGTCGTCATGTCGAAAAATTGCTCCACATATACGATAAAAACGGAGCTCATTGTCCACTTATTCTCCCAAGTTGAACTTTCCCTTACTTGATCTTATTGGGTACATTTCAATAGCACTCACTGCACATATACAGCGTACTGTCGGTTGACAACATGCTCCAGGCCGTAAACAAGTAAGACATGACAATACAGCGCAACAGGAATGCTTGAACAAAGCGTAGGAGCTCCAACTGTCATCTCGTTGAAGTTGGCAACCAATCCTGCAAACTCACCGGAGGTCGAAGCTCAATTGGATGGTGATTGTGCAACAACAGTTGTAAAAATATCAGTGAGATCAGCTTTGTTGCTATTTTCTAACATACGTTGCCAGTCTCCTTTAAACACCTAACAGCTCGCCGTTGCGAGATCTTCCTACTGCTATGTAATACAGTCACCACGAATGCCGTCTACTTCTTTTCAAAGTTGATAGGGTTCGGAGCTTGGATCTTCATGCCTACTTCAGGGGTCGCGCCTCCTACTCTAGCCTTCAGCACGGCCCACTTAGCCTGATCTGCCTTGGCGTTCTCCAGCATAGTTTCGGTCACTGTGTCCTGGACAAAGCCGAAGCGTTTGTTGAAAATCTCACGTTCTCTTTCCTTCTCAGCCTTCTGTTGCGCTGGGTCAGGTTTCGGTGGGTTTTCGCGGTATTGTTTCATTCCTTCCTTGAACAATTGCTCAGTTGCGTTACCGGGCTGAGGTACACCGGTAGATTTCAAGGCGTTGATTGCGTCAGTGATCGATTGTTGCTGTTTCTGCTTATCCTCTAATAACTTCTTCTCCGTGTTAGCTTGGGCGGTGACAACCATGTCATCCCCTGTATCAGCTTCGTCAGATTTGCTAGTCATTACTAGATAATCCAACATCTGTATCATGCGGTTAACTTCCTGTATCTTCACCCGACGAGTTGCGGCGTCAGCTTCCATATGACGTAATGCGCGCTCCCCTTCGTTAATCATCTTCACATATTTGGGAAGGTCCACTGCCTTCTGGTGGACGTCGATGCTCTCCTCCAGCGACTCAAAATACTCTTTTTCGGCGTCGAGGAGTTCCCTGTATCAAGCAGCGATATAGGTGGTGATAGTGGCATGGAGTCGCACCAACTCTGCCTGAACAAAATACCTACTGTTTAATTTCATCGTTCTCTTCTTGAATCGATTGACGAATCGTGGAACCAAAGTTCATTTGGACCATGGCAACCGAGGACCAGAAAATTGCAGCCAGTTCCATATGTGAGTCGAATACAATAATCTGCAACACGACCAAAATTGGTGAACACTCAAAGAACTGCTACATCAATATTCCACCAAACACTAAGCACATACGTCATAAGCGAAAAGTGGAATAGCGAACCCTAGAGAGAGGGGAATTGCGGTCTTCCAGTTAGTTGCCAACTGCGTGTCCAATCGAAAAGTGTTAACCAATCCCATAGTAAAACAAAATCCTTATGGAAGCATACCTTCCAAAGAAGCCCTTCGTTCTCAACGTCCTTTGGATCCACTTTCACATGGTAATATTTATAGGGTGCTGGTAAATCTTCCCACTCTTTCCAATAGTCTTCTCCCTCCTTGGGCTGAGCAATATTTGTGTAGCCGTAATGTTTCCACTCTCTCCTCCAAGAAGGCGCATATAACGGGTTTGAGCGGTCAATATCCACTCCACCATTGCTGTCATTTTGCTCCTTATCGTTCTCAGCGAAGGTAGGGGCAGCTGCATCCGAATAGAAAGCTAATTTGATTAGATACTCTAACGAAGATTATCTCAAATCGCTTCCCTATTCAAGCCAATTACGGCACAGCAATGCCAGTACGTTGCCCATCAACGAGGTTCTGTCTTTATTAGCGTTCTTTCTCCTTTGGAGTGGTAGAAAAGCTACGTAATGGACGGTATCCTTCCTCTAAATGCTCTCAGAACAGCTCTGCGAGGAGGGGGCATCTTGTCTTTCGCATGCCCCTAGCGCCCCCCCTTCGCCGGTCCCACCACCCTTTTTGTAGTTTCCTCGAGCACCCCTCCAGCTCCTCGAAACGATATCTTCCATTCGATGGAAAATACCTCATTTTTCACGGAATTTCTTTCCTTCATGGATACAATAATGAATGCAATAATGGATATAGGACTTACCACAATGGAAGCTGGACACAGGACTCCAGTTGACGCTCCTGAATGAACGCAGTAAAGGGCGTGATACACGGAGCGTTTGCATCATTTTTGGCTACCTTAGACAGTCCCAAATCAACTATCAAGTACCTCGAAATATAAATATCCTAGAGGCAAGCACCCATGCCGATATAAACACAGTATATAGCAATCAACTACTGCTACGCCATGGGCGCCAAGCCCGAGGTCGCTGTTTTCCGCACTTGTCAGGAACTCTGGCCACAAACACCCAATGCATTGATTTCGGATCTAGAAGTGCCGGAATTCGTACCAGTCTATCCGTTGATCTTCGATGGCACACCTTCTTGGGGTTACCAACTCTGCACTGCCCTTCCAGCAGAGCTAAATACCTGCTGTTCATTCATGTCTTTGTGCACGTTACACATGTAAGGTTCGTGTCTCCCGCGGCAGGCTGTGCTGATAGTGGAGAGCTTTCCGGGATGAGAACACGTCCATATCAGTGCGTTCTATTTGATTACTCCCTCCTTCTATTTTATCCCATTCCAAAATTGCGTTCCGAACTTGGCGGTAAAGGTAAGCAGGTATGAGTGAAGTAAGTTGTACCTGTAATCAGAAGAACAATTTACAACCTGTAACTTCTTGTGGTACTGCCGTTCGAGCTTTTCCTTAGAGCCAGAAACCTCGGTCTCCTGTCATTGGTATTCATTCTATAATCAAGTTTTACGAAGTGAAACGCCTTGCTCAAGCTACTCCGATCGACAAGTCTCATGGGACACTTCAAGGAGACGTTGGGGATGTAAACTGACCACAAATGCTAAGACCTCTACATTGATTACTTCGTATGGATGTAATACACAGTTATGTTGACGAACAGTACCGTTGCTCGGAGAAGTCATCGACCGACCAACGGATGATTCATACAGACTCCATACTGCAGTAGGTCACGCGCCACATTTTACTGCCGCAAGAAGCCAGGACCGCTATGGTATTGGATTAGACTACGAAGTTGAAATATGAGCGCTTCAACGCCTCCGATTCTCGCGAAGGGCCCGTCAATACAATGGGAGGATAGCCTAGACTCAATCAAAACAGGACGTGCAAAAGGGGGAAGAGATCGACAGCGTCAAGCAACGGGGCGATCCCACCGATACACAGGGTACGATGGTTACCATAATATAAGCGAGAGGAGCTCTTATTCGCATATTTTTGTTTATATTACCTTCGCTTGCTCCCAGTGTTAACTCCCCTGAAAGCGAAGACGGAGAGTCGGTGCGATATGGAAGCCCCTACCTCTATGAGAGACCTGCTTATGCTGGTTCAGGAGGAGCAGAGCAGCGTGCCCGACAAACGTGGAAAGACTACCGAAACGAGGAAAAGATTTGTATGGCGTTGGTATCCCGTGCACTAAGTACAGGAGAATTATCTGCGGAATCAATAGATCGAAGAATCTACGCTAAGATAAAGAAACTACGAGAACGAAGACGGCATCATGGTGGCCTTCTTCGGACAGCTATGATTCCTCGGGAACGTATCCGAGAAAAGGCTACAAATACGACGTATCCGGGATGGGCTGAGCATCATCCGCACTCCCACTGGTAAGAAGGCAGCTGCCGATGTTTGGAGAAACGAAAGTCCTCTTCAGCGTGTTGCTGCAGTTTTAGGGACCGAAACGAGGAGCTAGAAATAGGCTCTCCCCGTATGCATCATTCCAACCAGTTAGTCCCGAAGAAGTCTTTTGGAGGCGGTGGGCAACTAAAGAAGGATGAAACTCAGCGCAACGAATTCTACTACAAGGCAAGTTTACTACTTTGGTCGGTGTCGTTTCCACACTAAATAAATTGGATTCCATAATTTTTGCAGGTTGTTGATTCCAACGGTGTCAAAAAATCTTCACTCTTGTCCTCAGAACCTTACGAGGACCCCCCTCTATTTGACGCCGCTACGCCGCGGAAACATCGGGATTCAAACCGCTGGATATCACATAACTTTAACACCAGCCTTCCTTCTGCTTTTTCAACGTTTGACAAGCACGTGACAGCCTCTAAACCTCCTCGTAGAAAGACACGAGCGACGAATACGGGGTCAAACTTGAAAACGGAGACTAGAGAACCGTACTCAGAGCCCAATTTAGTTCAAATGCGATCGGAGCCTTGTCGGGACATGCCAAATGCAGCGTCTCTGCCAAGATTTCGAACAGTTTTTCCTTCTGGGAGGACTGTCCCTGTAAAGGATGATATGGACATGAGAACCCGACATTTGTTGTCATCGGTTCGTCTTCAGACTCGAGTTAAACTGGCGAAGCTTTCAGGGTACGGAAACAACTAGGGAATAGTTCGCGGTCGACAAATGCTATAACTAAACGAATGCTCTGCAACTACAAGAAAATGCTCTACAACTATCGCTATATCAGTGAGCGCCTACATACTTGCAGAAGAACCCTTATCTGGTTTTTGAGTTCCTTTCTCGAACCAATCATTGGATGAATGATTATCGCAATAAAATGAACATACGAGTGTTCTTTGATCACTCATTTTATTTTATATCAACTGCTCCCTTGTCTCTATATGGA
Organism: Halocafeteria seosinensis; assembly: GCA_001687465.1. Taxonomy (NCBI): domain Eukaryota; class Bigyra; order Bicosoecida; genus Halocafeteria; species Halocafeteria seosinensis. The sequence continues at coordinate 24,842 of LVLI01000145.1, read as the reverse complement.
GCATACATCGCGTCCAAAGGGAGATGCAAGCTGCTGTCCGACTCGGTATGTTGAAATTCCTGAGTTTCACGAGAGGGGCCAATACACGGAGTTTTTCAGTCAAACCTATAACATAAGGTTTAATAAATAGTAAACTTTCGTGAGGGATAGAAGTTACTGCAACTATGAGTGCATAGGCAAGGGGTTTCGTATGTGAATGGTTCATACTGTATCACAAATTTGTGATGAATCTGGGTGCGTTTCAGAGCTGCCCCCTCCATTATAAACGATGGATGGCACTCTTTATAGTGACCTCCCTCATATTGCTCAACTCGGTAGCTTATGGTGCTGATTCTGGCATCAAATTCCTCAAAAAATCCTCATCTACTGTGACACAACAACAGGCAACAGCATCAGAAGCTACTCCAGTGCCAGGGAGCAACACGTCTCCCAGTCACACAGCACATGTCACATCGAGCAACGGTACACAAGAAGGAGGAGTAGATTTGGACAGTATCATAAGGAAACGGCAGCCTCATTCGTTGGCGGAAAAAATAGAAAAAGTAGAACAAACATACAGCAAGGAACTCCACCGAGTGGACGAACTGCTTCGAGCCGGGGAATCTGAAAAGATGCTTGAGCTATTAGAGCGCATGATACACAAGGTACCACTGCTTCGTCCCGTAAGTGTGCAGAATGAAAATCGGTGTGTTTGGGATTCAAAGATGAACACGTTTATCTGTTTGCCGCTTCCAGAAAGTCTACGAATATTTATCAAGCTTGGGGTTGAAATCGCAAAATTTTCTCTTCGCGCATGTCATGGCCTCAAAGGCCATAGAGGAGTCGTTCTTCATGGCTAGTCATTTTGACAAAGCAGTGATGAAGAAATTACTAAGGCTTCCTTTGGTAGGCTTCATTGCCGAGGGAACAAAATTGCCCCTCCCTGTCAGCTATGTCAAACAGACTGTCAGAGCATTAGCAACCATGGCAAATGCTATCTTACGTTCTGTGCAACTAACTAACGCGAAAGGGTTTGTTACCCTGCGAAAATGGCTAGAGGGCTTTATGCGGCTCCAGAAGTTTGTCCCTTCATCGTTTTTCGGAATCCAGCAACAATTAGACTGCCCTGCAGAGGTGCTGCTATGGGCTCCATACAAACAAGTGATGTGTCATCCACAGCTGAAGCAACAAGACCGCCCGGAAATTCGAAAGCTTTCACTTTACCAAATGTATTTAGAGACCATGGAATTGCAGGTATATCCTCAAGAGATAGCTTCGAGTTTGGGCCCCATCGCCATGGAGATGTATGACATGCTCAATCAGTTCCATCCAGGAGCGAACGCAGAGATTGGACACGAACTGCAAACGTTAGGTGCGTTGCAAAGAGTTCACATTTGGTTTCTCAAAGATTGCGTCACCGTCTTCCCCTGCCATTTGCCTTCAGGTCTGTTGCTTGAAGAGAGTAACGAACATACCGTCGCTGCCAGAAGATTCCAGGAAGCTATACATTTTGATCCAAGGCTCATAACAGCTAGGCTTCATTTGGCAAATCACTTCTACTCAATATTGGATGGAGATGGCTCAGTCCGAAATTGGCTTGGTGTGATACGTGAAACAAATTTTTCGGAACTAGAATCGGCAGAAGAAATCGCTGTCTACAAGGATGCTGCGAGAGTAAACCTAGCTCAAGTACTCTTGGCTCACGATGCCGCTGGATACAACGAGATGTACACTAATTTGCTAAACGAACTCGCGGATAATGGTGATTCCATATACAATTTGAAAATTCAATCCTCTCGTATGATGGCACACGCGCATACAATACTCTGGGAAAACGTTGAAAATTTCTTCGACGAGTGGGAGGAGCTACTAATGCGACGACTTCACTGGTTGGAGCAAAATATGTGGCACATGACGGCCTTATCTTTAGGAATCTCGTCGAATGCTTCTGAGTCTATGCTTACTCCTGATGTGAGGAACACAGCTATTTCCTTGGTCAATCCGGAGGAGTGGAGGAGCACGAACGCTTCGGCAGAGACGAGATTCAACCACATTAGGAGTTACGACACTATTTTGCGCGATCTAGGCTCTTTGTCTTTCCCCGCATTGCAATTGGGTTTATTTCCGTACTCTAATGTAGAAGCAAACCGAGCGAGCAGACTGTGCAGCTCGCCTACAGTTTTGTATATACGAGAACTCCCCTGCCCGCTGCACCAGCGGTACCCGCTTGAAAGCTTTCATCGGGGAGCCTCTTTAGTAATAGGGTTTGCGAGTTATGATTTACGAGATCATGCAACGGGAGACGCACTATGCGCCATGATAGCTGGCTATAATAGGCATCGCCTTGCGATCGAGAATGTAGGAAACCGCCGGACTTTTGTTCGTAGCGACAGAGAGACATCTGCAGGGCAAAGGAAAATGTACGTGAAGCTGTACCACTTTGGGCCGCTGAATCTGCGGTATTTCCCAGAACATAGTGGACCAGGAACTAATGCGTTGACATATACCCGATCAATGCTCGAGCAATTGGAGCAGAGGCACGAGACTTCGAATGATAACACCGCCATGAAGTCGTCACTGGTCGAAGGCTCATCTCGTTCCCTTTCAACGTGGAAAGAACGCTTGACGGGGGATGACACGCGTAACATTTCACCAGAGCTCCGCCGAACAGGAGTTTGTGACTACGTGTGGGCAAGGCTGTACGGCCTTCCATATCCAAAAGAAGAATCGAGCACAGTAGGAGCAAGCGAAGTATACGCATGTGGTGTTGACGAATATTACACGGCTTATGGGTGGGGATCACCTCCGTTTCCTCTACCTAGCGATGAACAACTTCGCGGTCAAAAGAATTATCCTGACGCTTCAAAGCCAATTGCTACTGCTGTCGACAATACGAGGGACTGGGACTTCCGCGTGGCCGTAGATACCCTCGGAAAGCATATGCGATCTCGCATGGAAAACGGGGAGCAACGATTAGATATCGCTTTTGATACGATGGGTCATGCACACGACTCTCAATTAAGTCTGTGGATAAACAGCCGAATGGCTCCCATCGTCGTAAGCTGGGTTGGATTTGCCGGACCGAATGGACACACTGGCCACTCTGATTATACCCTTGTGGATAACACTGTCGGTGCTGCCGAAATACTAGTAGAGGTGCTTCCTGCACTGGGATGGAGATCGGTGGCCGCCCGCTACAAAGGAAACAGTGCATTGATCTACGGTAGTCACGTGGAAGGGACAGTTCACGTTCCGTACACGTTCTTACCCAACAGTCTGGGATATCTAGCAAGAAGAGGGGCAGAGGTGCTAGGTCCTCGTCGGGCCATTGCAGGCAGTATGCATCAACGGCTTGGAGAAAGAGTCGTCACTGCAGGAGAGTGGGATCAACTGTTAAAGGAGCACAGAGCTGCCAAAAGAGGACAATGGTCCCCGGTATTTCGAAACATAATGGATGCAAGCAAGGATAACATTGTCTTGGCATGTGTCAACAGACAGCATAAAATTGACGCAGCCCTCATTGACACCTGGATGAATATCCTGCGAGTGAATCCCAGCGCCGTTCTATGGCTGAAACTATCTGGTCATGAAATAATTCATCAACGGTTTCAAGAAGAAGCGTTAAAACGGGGAGTGTATGTTGCTTTATTAGAAAGCAGCACACATTACACGGTCGACACACGGCGGACAAGGGTTTTCGTTTTGCCACACTTTAACTCCGTTGAATATGCCGCAGTGTTACAGAGAGTGGACTTATTCCTCGACGCCTCCTGGTGGGGAGCCCACTCTACATCCCATAATATGTTTTACTGGGGAACTCCTCTTTTGACAATGATGTCCAATTCTTTACCTGGAAGAGTAGGAGCGTCAGCGCTGAGAAACATGGTTGAACATCCCTACAACAGTTTGTTACAACATAAAGAACAAGTCCATGTAACCAGGTCAACTCTTCTGAAGAGCTTGATTACGTACGACCTGCGGGAATACGAGCAAGTAGCTAACTCTTTGCTGTCGAGTACGTATCACCTGGCGCTCCTCAAAGGGATGATGAGAGGGATAGTTGGGCTTGAGCCAAACCTTTGTAGCATTCGGCAGGATCTGTGTAGCAATTACCAAAAAGCGCTCTTCCGCAATTTGCACCAAGACGTTCTCGACCACCCAGTAAGGGAGTCAGCGAAGATGACGAAGACGTTCTTCAATACGCATGCAACTTTGCCTGTCCTGTTCGATCCGTTACATCAGACGGAGATATCTGAACAAGCATACTATGGGATGTGGGAAGTGCGAGCAGCGCAGATGCATTGGTTTCAAGCACGAAGAAACACTTCACAGGGTATGATTTGGGATCACAGGGCAAGGGACAACCCTCATTATCAGCGCTACTTCAGAAACCAACAACGATTTTGGAAGCTTAAGGAAATGCCTTTCAATGGAGCAAAGCCCTTATTAGTTGACTCCATTCTGAAAAATGAACCCTTGGGGAACAACGTCCCACGCATTTGGAGGGAGCCGGTGGACGTTCCGTACGACGAACCACACTCCCAGCGAAGCAGCCTCGACATCTTCGAACATCTTATTGATGCTCGGGATGAAATCGCCATGGCGCATCTTTGTAACGACGGTTGGTACGCATGGAACATTGTTCTCACATTTGCCAAACCAAGCGGTTGAAAGGACTCAGCCGCTCTCCTGTGGCTCCAGTGCTTGCTTCACTACCCCGCCCGGTATAGGGGCGTGCTGCAGGAAATCCTCATCTTCCGAGTTAAACTGAAGAAGGGTCGCAATTACTCTTCGCATGAACTGCTTTTCAGGCGCATCATCTGCGTAGGCCATGTATTTGACAACAATGTTCTTAAGGTACACCATATTCACTTTCTCGACGTTTTTCGGATTTTGAAGAGAAGACAATTGACCCTGTGGAAACACAATGACAGATACATAGTCTGGATGGATGAATCCGGCCACTAAGAATGCGCTCATGCACTGACCTCAAGACGTTCTTTGGCAGTGTTCGCAGCACTCAGCTGTGAACGCAATTCTTCGATCTTAGTTCTAGATCGATCGAGCTCTCGTTGAAGACTGTTCAGTTTGTAGTCGCGGTTGGCCTGTTCTTCGGCCAATCGCACGAAATGCTGCTCGGCAGGAGACCCGTACTCTGCTTGCACCCTAAGCTCTGAGACTTGCTTCTTAAGAGAGTCTGAGGAAAACAACGGCAGACGAGCACAATAGAACCAAACCCCCGTTTTACTACACACACACTGAGCATTTCTTACCTATCTCTGCATCCTTGCGGGCAACCATATTCCGTGCGTTTTTCGACTTGCTCTGGGCTTCGCGAAGCGATGCCTCTAGGCTCTTTCTATCTTCGTTGATATCTTTCAATTCTTTCGACAGACTTTCAACTTTTTCTTGCATCTCCTTGACCTCGTCTCGAGCTTCCCCTGCGGATTTATCGTTCCCTTTCGCTTTTCGGAGTTCTTCGTCATAGTATGATCGAAGGGAATGTAGCTCACTATCTTTTTTCTCAAGTTCTTGGGTGAGCCTTTCGATTTCCCCCTGTTGTGCTATGGACTCAGCTGATACTTCCGTCTGAATGGATTTCGATGTTGTTTTGTCCCTCTTTTCGTTCTTCTGCGCCCTAGAGTTTTGATTCTTTAATGAGTGCAGTTGCTGCAAAAGATTTTCGATTTCGCTGTCTTTGTTAGACTGCTCCTGTTGCAATTCCTCAATTTCGCGTTCTAGAGCTTTGCGGCGAACATCATGGTCGTGTGACACTTGATCCAATTGTGCTTGTAATGACGTACGCATGGACTGCTCCTCTGCCTCCCTCTCTCTCAAAGCTGCTTTCAGATTCCGGCGAAATTTGGCAACGTCCACATGTTTGGTGCTGCCACTGTTTTGCTGGGGTTGCGTGTAGGGAATTCGCACATTTAGTGTATCTGTCAAGACTGAATTCACACTCTGCAAGTCGTTGTCCTTGTCGGTAACCTGTTGCAAAGCCGTTTTCACCTTGTTGGAAGTGCTGTGGAGCCTCTTGTTCAGCTTCTGGGACAAATGAATCAATTGATCTCGGTCTAAATCCTTCACATTAACATTTTTGCTGCCTGATTCCCCTGGTGCTGGCTCGGGTTTACCGCCTGTGTTGCTCGCAGCAGTCGACGCAGCCTCTCGGCGATCTTGCTTGGAAACGTACTCAGTACCAGCAGGTCGTGGAGGGGGCAAACTCACCGACGTGCTCTCATTGCTCTCTGTATCGCCGCCTCCACCAAATACGAGGTTGAAGCCGCGGTCAAAGAATTGAGACATGATTGAGTATTCAGCAACTACAGAGAGACATCCAGTTACACAATATAAACGAAAACTCTAAATGATAAAGGGCAATGGGGGACGGTGCCGACAATAACAGTGCTATACATGCGTTTGACGCAGTGCTGAGTCCAACTTCAACTTGTGGCATTGTGCATCCATCCATTTCAATGGACTTTTTAGGTCGACTTAGACTAGAGTATACCACACATCAGTGCATATCCAGGTTTTTTGACTGTGGTGCTGTACTTTGGAAAAGAGGAAGTTGTCAAACTTCCAGTCAATGGGCAACCAACTGGCTAATGTGCCAACCAAATATTGCCATGGCACCACCTACAGTGCTTCCTCGTTGTTTTTGCAAGCATCCATGAACCATTCTTTCCGGGAATGCTAGCATTGCTAGGAAATGGATAAATGCAAAATGCCGGAGTCGGCTGGCGATGAAGGCCAACGTCCTCACACCGGCAGGGTATCCAAGATCGATACAACCGGGAACTGGATACGAAGATACAACAAAAATGAGTGGTAAATGCTGCGGGCTTCAATGATGCCATAACCACGGATGGGACAGAGAGGCTAATTGTCGATAGCATCCGTGTTTGCAGCAACTACTCCGGTGTCGATGAAAAGAAAAAACATTCTTCGCCAGTGAAGAACACTGCAGGGGCAGTTACTGTACAACCCAGTGTCGATCAAAAGAATACGCCGGTGGAGAACATTGAAGGACGCCGCGTCGAAGTATCTTCTTTTTTGCGATAGGATTGTTTGGTGCTTGTAAATGCAGCCATACCTTACCGAAATTGTTTTAAGAGGTGTGAACAACTGTTGTACCACGAAAACAGCCAGAGGTATATGTTGAGTTATCAGCTTCAGATTTTCACTGTTTAGAGCTTTTCAATTCTTCAGATTTGCTCTAAGCAGTGAAAATCGTTGTTGAACCATACCAGATTTTTTGATTTAGTATACACATAATTCTAGCCTCATTTGATATGACTTCCCGGCACCCATTGACTACGACCGAGTACTAGGACCTGAGAAGTTTTGCCTCAATCACTGATCCGTTAATTGCATTCGTACACCGAGACCTAGGAATAGACGCTCATACTATGAGCCTCATAGTACATGTGCTGTCTTCGGCCGACAGGAGGATTATGTGGATACGAGTCGTGGGGTGGCTTGATAGTGCCGTGCATGAGGATAAACTGGTGTTGCTACGGAAGTGACGTAATTCGTTTATTGACCAGCTAGGAACTAAGCCAAAACTATAGATTACTGGAGCGGGGTCCGCTAAGTTCGTGTAGCCAAATAATCCACGATGAAAGCTGTAAAATTAAACAAATAAGTAGTTAGATTACTGAACTCTTTCAGTACAAACTATTCTCTTCCCTTCTTAGTGGTGACCACTTGTACGCTCAACATCGTACTTAAAATTCATGCGGTCGGCAATTTCCTTGGGAAGCTGCGGTAAATCTGCTCGGGGTATCAAAAATGTTGACAGGTTGAAGAGATCCGTAAAGATCCTGTGCTTGCCGACAGTGGCTTGAAGATACCTGAACCCACTGCTACCCCCAGTACCGGTTTTCACTCCAATCATACGATGGACCATCAATGCGTGACGATATCTCCAGGTAGTCAACAATTCATCCATGTCCAATAGCTTCTTGAGAAGTGCCGAAGGCAACTGAAGTATAGGTTCATCTTGATACGTAGTAAGGAGGAGAGCTGCCTGAAGGGCTTCAAACGAGAAACTCCGCTTCCCTTGTTCCCGCAGCTCTTCGTGTTTCGTCTTGTCAAAGAGCGATTCAAAGTGTTCTTTTTGGCCCTCCAGCTCTTTCAACTGTTCTTCCTTGTCGGATTCGGAAATTAGACTGTTTGTTTCGATACTCTTTCGTTCATTCGCGATCATCTTCTCCACTGCCTGGCGATAATGCTTCCAGAACTCGAAGCTCTCCAACTTCAGGAACGGGGTACGTTCAAGCCAGTCTTCCACAAGATCATGAAGTGAAGGCTCTTCTTCCGACGCTTTGACCATGTTGCCAATGCGTTCGTCCAGATAGGAGAGATAGTCTCGTTTCCCGTAGTTCAGCCTTTGTTCTCGCTTAAGACCAAGTTTGTTCTCTAGCATGCGGAATTGCCAGCTTTGGAAGCCACTGGCTGGGAACAAATAGTCTCTGAAATCCAAGAACTCCAGCTGTATATATATCTCCATCGCTACTTTATTGCAATGTAATGGCACAACAACACATAAAAAGACGTACCGGCGTCATTGTTTCAAGAACATTCAGCTGCTGGAGTAATACTTGCTGAATTTCCGTAACACGCGTCAGACGGTGCACTGCCAATCCCACGTCTTTTTCAGGCACATGAGACTGCCGAAAGATGTTGCGGATGGAGTCGATCTCGTGCAGCATCTGTTTGAACCACAGTTCGTACACTTGATGGATGACAATGAACAAGTGCTCATCGTGTGCCGGAGGCCAGTCACTGATTTTATCGCTCTCCAAGTGCTGTAAATTAGCCAACTGCGTTGCATTGGCATGACATAGAGACGCAGTATACACTAGAGTACCACCATGTGTCGGTAAATATTGTCATCGTACCTCCTCGACCTTGATATAGCTGTTGTAATCCAGGGGATTCCCCACACGGCGCTTCAGAATGGCCTCTCTCCGGGTAGGATAATGGCTCTTATCCTCTTGGTATTGACTATTATCCGACGCCATTGTATGTATAATACCTATGTGCTTATTTATAGAGAAAAAAAGAACAAGAACCAAACAAACCGAATGAACGTGTATAATCTGTCCTTATACCTCCATGACAATGTGGATGCCTTGAGGAGACATGCTGAGTTATTCGCTCATACAGACACTCTACAGCTCTTTTCTTCCACGAAAGGAGCATCAGATAATACAAATTCTTCCTCAAGTGGTATGTCGGTTCTTCTTGTCTCGAGAAATTTACATACATACAGAGTGACATGCACCCGATACAGGCCTCAGAAAGAGCTCTCCGGTGAATATAATAAGTGCCTTGGAGTACTCCAACGACAATGTTCAGCGCGTCAAGCGCCAGCTGGAAGAGTACACACGGTCACAGGCTACGGGGCAAGAAGAAGCAGGAGGAAGCGAAGTTCTCAAACGACGGAAGACACGCTTTGAAGCCAAGCATTCTAAATTATGTGGGCAACTTGCCACGGCCACACGATGGTATGTGTATCGACAGGGTGTGTAGTACGTTGTTCGTAATTCACGACGGAATTGGTTTGCTGTCAGTGTGGAAGCGCTATCTTCGTTTCATGGAATGCTTACTTTGTCCAAAGAGGCTGGCTATGAAGCATTCAAAGCAGCTATTAAGGATGCCGATTCAGAAGAAATACAGAAATGTACCTGGGGTCCCTGTCCCGAAGCCCGTATCCCTCATCCTTTTGGGTTTTATTTGTCGATTTCATGGCTGGCCGGGTTGATTTATTCTCTTCGAGCTGATGGCCACGACATTGCGCTTCATTCCATGTGTTCAGAGGAGTGTAGCGACTACACGGTAGAAATGGACTCACATTCATCAAATGCAAAGGTGTGTCTTCGACAACCGAAATCTGTTCCGGAAGGCAAGGGTGGGGAATATGAAGTGTTCATTGAAACTGTATGTTTTCTAGTGGAGATAAAGATCCAGACTATCACGGTAAGCAGCTTATTCCACGAGTCAGTAGAGGGTCGTCATCATTGAGAAATTAGAATCACGGATTTGAATCCAGGGCCACATCACTGCGGCTTCTATCATTTCAGAGGATTTTAAAGAAGAAACACTTGAGGAAGCCAGTGCATCCATATCCAAAATCCTACAAGGGAAACAGTGGGATCTGCTTTACGTAAGACCGCCAACTATTTGTGCGCATCCGTTTACACGCTCGTCTTTAAACCGGTTTCACAGGATGTACTCCGGTCCTTATGTTGCAAGACAAGAGCGACTGACAAGGCTAAGGATTATCCGAGTAAACTTAAAGAGTATTTTGATTCACTACTATCGCAATTGTTTGGTACTTCTACTCCCGAAGACAACTCTGAGGGCCTCATGCGGTCCGATGGAGTTCACCGGTCGGTACATTTCCGGCGAATGGCAGAAGGACCAGCTCTGTTATTAGACCGAGTATCGAACGTGTTACCGCTGCGTGAATTTCATGGACAGGCTGTCAGGTTTGGATTAAAGGAGGATACGTCATTTCCTCATTGCTACCAAGGGTTTGTATTCCGTAATATTAGTCCGTTGGGCGAGAAAGATGGTGTGATTCTATCTCGCGGGGAGGAAGTTTTGGTCTACGATGGAGTAAAGACTACCGAGATAACTCATGAATGTCTTTCCCTATCTGTGGAGCTGCTGCAACCAGTACTACTCTCAGCTTATGATTTGCGAACAGCGATTAAAGGCGTTCTTTCTTCTTGTAGCACTGGCTCTGTCCAACCGGTGCTTTTAATGGGTGACAAAAAATGGACTAATATAACGCAAACTCCGAAAGGAGCGACAGAGCCACAACAAAGCCGAACATGTACAGCGACCTTCCGGGGGACTGAGGAGTGTAGTGAGATTCCATTCAAAATCAGGTTCGATGCTCACTGCAAAAACTCGCCCCCTTTTGTGTCCTCGCGGAGGGTATTTGGTGTAGGATTCAAGTCAAGAGAAGTTATGGCAACGCCTCCTGTTGGATCTACACTGACAATGATCAAGGAATGTTCAACGGTCTTCCTCCGATCATGGAAGTTTCATCAGCTAGTGCGGTCTTTAATTACATGTGAAGGAGATGTTTATGGCTTCGAACCACATGCTAAAAACGACACGGGAGAGAACGAGACAGAGGCAATGTACCACCTTAATTGCGTGTACGATTTCGAGCAATGTTGTATTTTCGCTACTTTTGTGCACACGGGTGTCGGAAGCACTTCTGGTACAGTGAGCACTCGGCTATATGTCAACTCGGGGGGAGACTTGGAATGCACTGTCTACGCTCTTCAAAATGACGTTACGTCCATCCCTGATATTCAACACAATTCCTACCATGCACAGCAGCTTTGGTTGTCTTTCCGCAACCGCCAACTCACCTCTTTTGAACAAACGCTTAGGTCGATCCTACGAAATAGTCTCCAGGAGGGCTTTCATGTCCCGTTTGCATTCTATGCACTACTCAAGTTTCTCAGCAGTGGAATATAACCGATGTTTGACTTCATTTGGATATGTGTGGCTTATCCCTACGTGGAGCCTTTTCCGGTGCGTAGGGTACGTCAGAGAGAGAGAGAGAGAGAGTGGAAGTTGCCCGTTTAAATGGACCGAGAAGAACGTAGCACTTATCCTCACACTTCCTCTCGAGGGGGCTCATCTTCACTCTGGTTGTAACCTACAGTTGTGGTATTGCTGGGGCTCCCGTCCGCTGCCATGGTGGCATCCTGCGGTGCCGTATCCGCGATGCCTTCTTCCTGACCTTCCCCACCATGCTTCATTCGATGGTATGACGTTGGAGCTGTCGCCCGCAGGAACACTTGATACTTCGTCTCTCGCATTTCCAATAGACTGTTCAAATGATCTATCACATCTTTACATGATAGTTCCATATCTTTATGGTAGATTTCTTTGGCATTCTCCTCTCCGACTATGTCCACTATTCCTTCATACTTTGAATGCGCGTAATTAACTAGTACTTTAGCCACTTCTCGCAGAAAGAATTCAATTTCAAACCACTGACGTTGCAATCGAACGTCCCGGCAACGGCCGCCCAAGTTCTCTCGCTGATTTCGTAATCGTTGCAAAGCATCCGCAGCGTTGTGAAACATTTGGTCAATTTTAGCCTCCAAAGGCGACTGTTTGGTTTGCGCCAGCACATCCTCGCTCGCTTTGGAGCTAATACCCTTGGAAAGGGTATCCAACAACTCGTCTACATCTTCCTCTCGTTTGGGAAGTTGCAATACATTCATCACCTCGGATTTCGGAGGCAACAGGGTCTGAGGCGGCTCCTTGTACATTAGTCCTCGATCTCGCAGGTCTTGAAGGAATCTTTGAGGTAGCAGATCGGAGGGGATTTCTTTGGAACGAAGATTAATGAACTCCGCCGGGTTTCGATTAGCCGAGAACTCCTGACTATTTTCAATCATCTTTCCCGTTTCCTCCAGTGCCATGTCAAGAGCATTTATGGTCGCACCGCAGGCCTCTACCGACCAAAGCAGTTCCTTCCAGTCACGAACGGTAAGAAGACTCTTCAACGAAGAAGAAGTTGATTCTTGCTTAAGGTCCGCAGCTTCTTCTGACAGCTCAACGCTCTGCTCCATTCCCATATCGTCTTTTATCAAATTGAGCAGCTTGTTGAAAACCCTTGGGGGGATGGTAAGTTTCGAGACGACATCTGCGAGTTGCTGACTGACCTCAGTCCGGGATTCTCCCATATCTTCCCGTACGCTCCCTTGGTTGTCACCAGGAGTCGCTCCGTGTCGATCTCGTGAGCGATTTCGACGACCTACTGAGGATTGTATCTCAACAGGTTCGTCAATGTTCTCTACACTTTCAAATGAGGGAAATGAAGTGCTTCTATGGGATAGCGGTTCATGAAGTCCAACGTTAGCGGGGAGTTCTTTCTCTGATTCTTCCCGGCCACTATGCTCTATCGTGGACGTTTGATAGTAACCAAGATCATCACTTTTTTCTGATGCCTCTGGAGCTTCACGCTTGGCTTCTTGTAATGCCTGTGTAAATGCGTGCTCTGCTGAGCGCCTGTTTGTCCACTTCGAAGATGACGCCGATGTACCACCGCTGCCTGCAGACCATTGTCGTTGCACTTCATGAACCGACGGAAGTGTGGCATTGAGTCCCGAGGATGCTCTTTCAAGAGTTCTATTAAACCTGTCCAGAGACTGATCTAAGCTCTCCGAAGGTTTTTCCGGTGTTGCGCGAGTTTGTTCTGTGGAGGCTTCCGGTGTTCTACTTGCTCCCTGCTTCGACTGTTGCTTACCTTTTACAGTGCTCGGCGCCCCTACGTATGGACTTTCTACAGACCAATGCTGGCGGGGTATAAAGTCTCGCATTGCTTCGTCACTTTGAGTGACTGTCGTTGAGTAAAATCCACGGGAGCTATCGGTGCTAGATAGAAGCCCGCTCCTCTTTCTCGTTTCGAAAACTGTTTTTTCGCTCTTTGATTTATTGGATCCTGGCAATTTACGGGAGGCTTGAGGGCGCAAAGAGTAATACCAGGCGGCGGCTATATCTGTTGCAGTTTTAACAGTTTCTTCGTCTTTCGTATGAAGCAGATGCTTTGACAGGGTTAAATTCTTCAAAAACCGGCTGGCTTCGTCATCTAGCTGTGTAGCTTTCGATACCGTACACGCGGACCTAGTGCTCCGCAATACAGTGGATGACGCGGCACCCATTTTTTTCGTGTATGTTGGCTGCTCTCGCCAAGGTTTGTTGTCAAACTTGCTGGTTCTCTTAGCACGCTTAGGTTTCGGTTCGTTTTGCCTTCCTAGCTGCTGAACAGTTCGAGCTTCCACATCCGAGAAAGAGTCCTCCTTAGGTGTTGTCTTTTTGTTGGCTTGTGTGCTCGCCTGTATCTGCCAGGCAGTGAAAGTTTCGAAGGAAGACCCCTTGTCTAGTTCTTCAATAATATCCAACTCTTCGTCAATGTTGGCGTATGCCCAGACGTGCAAGATCCCTAATTGATTGCTGGACTTTTCTTCAGAGGTGGGCTCGGGAGGAGTTTCCTCGACGACGTCCTCGGCACTCTCTCTGTTAAATGCTAAGGCACTGCTCATACTATCTCCACGGTAGAGCGCCCTGCTCACTGAGACTGCTCTAGCGATAATAGCCTGGTAAACAGAATCTAGTTTCGTAGAAGAAATGGTATCATAAATTGCTGTGCGTATCTTCGATGCTACTTGAGAATGTAGACTCCCTTCTGAAAGGACTCTGGATTTCTGCCATTGGTCCATTTTTTCCCTCAGTCTCTTGACTACTGCATATATCCGTTTCTCAAGAACCTGGGCGGAAAGGGAAATGTGTAACAATAGGTACATGTACGGAATTCCAACCTAGAAGTTCCTTACACGATGAAGAACTAGCATCGAAAATATTCTCAAAGGATGATCCAAAAGACTGTACTTTGCCTGTAAAATTCGACTTAGTCGGTACTGCGGAGCACTCATCCTAAAGAGTAAGACTGGGGCGTAATTAAAGCAAAGATTGTTACACTGCTTACTTTGGTATTTAAGGGAGACTCGAACTCCGACAGGTAAACCTTGGCAGATATGAATTGGAAATCGATCTTGAGATTCATGAGAGCCGATCTCGCTGTGTACCATTCATGCTTGGTATTGGCAATAGGGTGAATAGATTCTCCGTATTCATAATATCTCTCCAGCAGCGTTTCTGCTTCATGGACCATTTTACTAAGGCTTTCATTGTCTCGGGAGTAGGTCAAACATTTCACAAATTTCATTTCTTCCTGTGATAGCAAATTTTTGCGTTTTAGGTTGGCATCGCTGGCACTAGTCCACGACTTTCCCAGGAGTTCGGAAAAGAAACTGTCTACCTCGGAAGGCAGCCGTTTGTCTTTACGTTGAAACCGCTCTAGATATCGCTTCCAGTAGTCGGTTGCCTTCTGCTCTATATCTTCCGCTAGCTTTTTCCGGCTTTCTAATTGGTCTTGCTGTTTTCTCATCGCCTTCAGTATGTCAGTTCGATGAAGCATCCTCGAAGTACTTTTCTCATCTCCGGAGCTATACTTCTGGTAATCCGGAGTTTTGGGCTTATTTTTTATTTTCACACCGCTTCGGCTAACCGGCTTCCTCTTGCTTCCAGATTGCTTTGGTTTCTTTTTGCCATCGCTTGTTTGCTGATTATCAGCCTGGACAGATGTTTTCGCCGCAACTGCTCCTTGAAACAGTTCTTCATCAGCACCCAACGCACGCGCAATATTGTGGCCGGTGCCGCTTTCATCGTCAAAGTCGACCGCTACCATAGCCAGCTTGAAACGGTGATCCGCCACTAGCGAAAGTACCTTTGATTGAACCTCTTCGGAACGCACTTCAATTTGGGGTTGACCGTCGGTGGAACTAGAAGTAACGTTGGGTACTTCGTTGACTCTCACATTCAGTGATGCTTTTGGAAAATCATTGAGCTGAGCAGTGCTGCTGTGCATCACCGTACTTCCGCCACCACTACTACTTGCTCCTGAGCCTGCGGGAGCACTGCCTTCGTCAGTTGAGGACCGGATGCCTATTTGACGATAATTTTCGTCATGTAGGCATATGTCCCACAAGTCTATTACAGACCGAGCATGGGACCACGCGAAAGGGTTCACGTTAGGATCTCGCAGCCTATGTTCGTTATTACGCTCAATCGTTGCACGATCGCTTGATCGTCCAGGTGTTGACGTAGTTTCGGGGCGAGAGGTTCCTGAAGAAGACTGAGTAGTTGCACTCTGTTGTCTGCGAGTAAAATCCGATTTTAGAGTCCAGGTATTTATATTTCCTCGCGCACTGGTTCGCTCCTGAGCAATTCCCTGCTCAGATTTCCGTCGCTGCAATGTATCGGACACGAGCTCTTTAGAAGGAACAATCCTTCGCTGAAATTCGTAAGTGTCCGAAGTAAAAGCTGAATCAATGTATTCGGCCGATTTTTTCCGAACTGAATTGTCAAACAGCTCGTTCACTTTTCGACGCTGCTTTTCGGTTACAGACGAATCATGCCAAACGCTAGAAAATTCTTTTGTGAGCGATAGTTTTGATTCTTCCTTCCCACCGGAGAAATCCAAGTGTATCTCCTTTTTGATTTCTCCATACCACTTGAGGGGAAGGTCCAGGGATTTCGACGCCATGGGGGCACTCGTCATCGATCGGAGACGATACCACGGCCTGCTTTCCGTTCGGGAATAATGTTTGTGGGTGGAGTTCTTCTTCAAACGGGCCATCACATTCTTCGGCACTGGAAAGTCTTCTTCCGGTAACGATAACGTCCGAGCATCATTCGATGCAGCTTTATCCACCGGAACTCCAGCTTTTTTGTTGCGATACAGCTTCCATGCCAGGGACGATTTGCTAGCGCTCGGCAACTTCTCCGAAGACGATTTTTCAAGATTATCATGGTCATCCGCGAAAGTGGCTCGAGCCCCTGAGGCTGAGGAACTACTCGGCACCGGCGTCTTACGTGTGGACGCAGCACTTGAGACCATGTCTTGTGACCGTTCTCGCATGAGCACATCATCCGCAAATGACGTAGTCTTGGCTGTCGTTGCACGATCAGCACCACCACTAGAAGACGACGACATCACTATACCAATGTGCTAAAGTATGGTTTGCACGTCCTCTACCACGTTACTTCAACGACTTCCGACATTGCGCTCTACCAGAGCACATGGTTCGTCATAATTGTCGGATCTCCCGTATTCGTTCTTTTCTTCCACTGTGTGGGCATATGTATTGTTAACAATTCGCATTCGACTAGAGACGACTGTGTTTGTGGGACAAGTTGCGACTTCCAGCGCGCGAACTGACGGGTTTGTGAAGCACTCGTGCACGTGCAAGGGCTGTCTGTATCTCGACGAAATATGACAGATCCCGTTGGATTGTGGTTGGGCACGAAATGAGAGCTCCTAATCGTTTGAAACTTTGCTCGGGTGGTTTTTGAAAGCAGTGTTTATTGGTGGCGGCGGTTCGCAGCGCGCGTTTTTCGTCGCAACTGACAGGATCGAGCCATTCAGAAGTGAACTGTGGACCCAGTGCAGTGATTTAGGGAAAGAGGGGCTATTTTACAGTGGGAACTCATTGACGTCTTCGAAAAAGGCCTCAACGTCGCGAGGAATTGGCAGAGACGTTTGGAGGGTCCCAGGAGGATGTCGCAACCCCGTCGACAAAGACGATATGTCAAAGGAGATGAGACTTACAGCTCGGAGGTCCATCCCATTTGGAGGTACGTTCCGTTTGCTTGGGCCAACAACGACATGTGTATTCCGTGAACGATGATTGTTGTTTGTGTATCGGTTGCATTGGAAATTGACAGAAAAGTTCCGGTAGAAACACACCAGCCTCCTCCTCGGATGAGAGATGGCTACACCTCAGCCAGAGTTGGAGTATGTGTAGTTGGTTTGAAAGCTTTAATATCGCTTTTGATTGTTATGATGCTTGTTTCGGTGAGTCTTGTTGCCAGGACAAAATCTATATCATTGGAGGGGTGAGCGTTGGAGCGCGACCAAGTCATCACCCAGGAGATACCGAAAGCGATGCGGCCGATGACGAAAGCGAACATGGAACATTTCGCTCAGAGTATCGTATCAATGATGTTGCAGTGTACGATATTAACGACGGGACATGGTCAGTAGTACAAACCAAGGGGGACCGCCCAAGACCACGCTCTCATCATGCTGCAGTAGCTGTGGGTAATCGGATCTATATTCACGGAGGTAATGTTTTTAGTAATCCTTCTGTGTGAGAGCCTGTTCTATTAGTGGGCTTAAAGTTTCTGATTTACAGGTGAAGGAGCAACAATTACTCGTATCGGAGCAAACGGGTCCGCGACAAACCGTGGCTCCACATCCTCCCCCCGAGGAAGAAGAAGCAGTAGCGTTGAAGACCAGTTGAACTCAGGGCGCAATCTGCCGGAATTGCACAGGGACATGTTTTACTTAGATACACTTACGCTCACTTGGTATAGGGTTGATGTCGGTGAGGGTTCCGTGAAAAAATCAAAAGATCAGACTAGCTCCTCTCAAGCAAAAACTGACGGAGGCGAGAGTCCGGCAGATTCGAACAAAAGGCGAGGCTCTTTGGCAGATGAACGTCCTGATTTGTTTGAGAGCCATGAAGAGGTGCGTGGTGAAAGTGCAATCGTTCCGGATATGCGAAGATGCCATACACTTGCCTTTTGGATGAATAATAACCGCCCTTGTTTGGTGATGTTTGGGGGCTTTACTCGTCTGGAGTTTGGAAAACGAGAAGATACTCCACTCAATGATGTATACATATTTGATATAATTGATAGTCGATGGAGAAAAGTTGATATGGAAGGCTCAATCGCTCCTGCAGGTCGAGGCTCCCACGCCTCCATTGTAATGGGAAATAGCGACCTGTGGGTATATGGGGGCTATGGCAAGCAGGGTGCCTTTGGTGATCTCTGGAGTCTAGATTTGAACACGAAGAAATGGAAGATTTGGTACAATCGGATTGACGCAGCGAAGCAGCTGGCTAAGGCTCCTCGAGAACCGAAGCAGGCCCAGGAAGAAACACCTCCTTCAAGTGCGAGGTCACGTAGGAGCTTTCAGTTTCCGGCGTCTACTCCAAAGGCAGAAGGAAGTGCTACACCTAGAGGGCAAAAGGAAGGAGGGTCGTCGAGGTCATTTTCCTTTTACGGAGCAAGGTCTTCTCGCCAGCAGTCAAGGAGCAAGCAGAAAGGTGGGAAACGCGAAGAGTATCCGTTACCGGACGCGTCGTATGGACATAGGCTAGAGCAGGATCCTTGGAATCCATCCAGGTTTCTCCTGTGCGGCGGAAGAACGCGCCATTCGTCCCCGTCTATGACGCTTTGGGCATTTGACACAGGTAGGTCGCCACCATGTTGCGTCGTGCGTGCTTGCATGAAAGCTTATGTCGGTTCGTGCAGAGCAATACCATTGGAACTGGGTACCGGCAACCCCCGAGGATATGTCTCCAGTGAGCGTTAGCTCAGATCCTGCCGAGTACAGTTCACGAAAACAGGACATACAGCACTTTCTTGATCACCCTCAAACCCATCGTGTAGCGTGTGAAGAGTCAGAATACCTGCCTTGGCCCCGTTACTACTTTATCATGCACAGCGTTGGACTGACGCAGCAGGAAACCCGAATGCTACGTAGCGCAATGGATGGCTTTCCGGGTCCCCATGCGGAACTAATAGATCCGGACGATGACCCACAATCCCGTCTGCAAGACTTGCGCGATTTCTGTTCACGGAGACGTAATGATCCTCAGTCTCAACCTGAACCGTCTACCAAAAATGAAGATGGATCCGTTCCCGCTCCACCCACTGGATGGGGAAGCATGTATTCCGCTAAAGGCAGCAGAGCACATCGACTAAAACGAAGAGAGGACGGTACGCTGGTCATCGAGAAGGCAACACTCCAAGACAAGCAGGACATTCGAAATGAATACGACTTTAAGAGGATTGTGGTCATGGGAGGTATATACGTAGAAGAACCAAGTACATTGATTAAGAAAAACGCGAAAAGGCTAAGCTCTATTAGCGCGAAGGTGTCATCAGGCGAATCCAAACAGTCTCCATCCATGAACTATTCTAATCCGCTGATGAGTAACGTTGCTATGCTTTACAAGCACTATGTTGAAATGCTTCAGCAGAGGATGCAAGAGCAATCCCTGACGAGTCATCCCTCTGGGAAATCGGAATCAGCATTGTCGTATCGCCCCAATCCCTGGAGGCAATTTACGCAGGAAGAATTCCAAGAGTTACTCTTGGGAGAAGGCAATGCTCTTCAAGACGAACCTATCAATAACAATGATCCGGATTTTCTGTACAAATGGCGCGACAGGCAAGCTCTCGCAAATGCGAGGGATCTAGTCTTTAGCTTGACTCCTTCTATGGGACTCGCTCAGGTAACGGATGTATTTCACATATGCTTTCCTCCACTCGAGAACGAACGGAGTGTAGCAAAGCATCAAGGCGTATCAGAAGAGTTCCTTACTGAGAGAAAAGAAACCGGAAGCAAGGAGACCGAGAGTGTGAAGTCTTCTCGCAGGTCCAGTAAAGGGTCAATGTCCCGCAGGCAGTCCGTCCGTTCGTCGGCGACGGCTTCCGAAGATGGATCGCAAAAACCTTCGGGTGAGGGTGGACAAAATGTTCCTCAATTACCGGCGGTTACCGAGACTGTGGATAATGAAAATTCGTTGGAATCAACGCTCTTTAAGTCCTCCGTCTTGGTGGAGGAAGCTTTGCAGGAAAATAGTGATGATGAGGGGACACCGAAATTCTCGTCAATCAGGGATGAAACAGACAGTTTATTTATTAGGAAGTCTGATCTGTCCATGTGCGATCCAATGTCCGGAAGGCTTGCAGGCCCACATATCATGCAACTCCCGCAAAGAGAAGCTGTGGAATCACCATCGGAGAAGAAAAAGCAAGAGCGGAAATATGTAGGAGGCTCCGAGACAAGCAAAATGGTTAGCAGATCTACCGGATCCGACAAACTTGGATATTTGCGACAACATTTACCTCTTGCCGCCCATCAGAGACAAGAGCCAGTAGAAAGCTGCAAAGAAGAAACGCCCATAAGGTTCCCTCCAGAATTTTTGGTATTACCGGGAAGCAAAATTGTTCGAAATGCTAAGCAGGATACCGCGAGTACTGCAGAATACAAGACATATTCTCCCACTTTGAGGCAGCAGAGGGAACGTACCACCAGACTAACCAAATCAGAGCAATATCAGGGAAGGCAACTTGCGAAAAGACTTCTTGAGGCATCCAGAGAGAAGCACGAGAGTGTTGATCTATCGAACTCTCTAAAGCAGAGCGCCGCCTCCATAATAAGTCAGGGCTATGGGTTTAAAGGCGCAAGCGCAGAGGACAGTGCTGTTTCAATGCCAGAGCAACAGGAGGCTTCATCGGAACAACTAGAAGTATCGAGTGACGAGGAATCTTCAATACGGCGAACTCCGGGGAGTGTGGATAGTAACCATGGAGAAGACCCGTTCCCTGATGTTGTTCCAAACGAGTATCTTGCTGCCCTTGTTACAGGTGCTTCCTATGCTTCAGAAATCGTCCACCAAAACCAGAGCAAGACCAGCACCTCAAAGTCTAAGCAAAGCGTGCTTAAACATGCTACAGGGAAGAACGATTACTCTGTGTATGACGAGCTAAGGACTTTACCTGAAGTACAGCTACGGCAACTAGTTGCACAAGTACTCGAACCTCCCGCGTTGGCGGTATCGAAGAAAGCGATGTCGTCATCCTCCGTCCCTGTTGATGGGGGTACATCCCAAACGAACACCTTCGGGTGCTTCGCCCGCCTTGATGAGGGTCACGTCCCTGGGACAGTTGGAAGAAGGCTCGTTCAATCGAGCAGTATCTCTGCTGGAAGACACAACGTTTCCGCTTCTGGTGATGCTGAACAAGCGGAGGAGGTTAGCGTTCAGCCTTCAGCCAGGAGCTCGAAATCGTATTTGGATGAGAAAACTGCGGCGGAATTACTGCATCACGGAATTATCTCTGTGGATGACACACACAGAGGTGCCGGTATTTCCCGAGCGGATATTTCTCGAGGGAGAAAACGGCAAACGCGAACTACTACTGGAACTAGAAGCTTACCCCCTGTGGCGGCAGCGCAAGCTCAAGTTGCTGCAAACAAAGTTCTCCGCGAAGGTAAATCGGCAGGATTGGGACCGCAGTACCAATCCAAGCACGCTACAGGAGGAAGTGGCCTCCCGCTCCCAGATCAACTGAAGAGAGACATGCAGACTCGTAAAGCTCAAATTGATTTTGGAGTGGACTACATCCTACGAGAACTGGGCAAACGCCAAACATGAACCAAATCCAACGTGGTAGCGGTACCAGTTGGTAGCGGTAGACAAAGAACTTTAATAACGTAACACTATAGTTTATGCCCTACGGCTCTTATCACTCCTGTTTCTCCCGTTAAACAACCAGCAGGAGCTTTGACAGCTACAACTAGCTCGTGTCTCTTACTGCATTAACAGCGACCACCGCCAACAAAGTCGTTAGCTGGGATCTCGTGGTTGAACAGTAAACACTAACGGGTGTATTCCCAAGCGCCATCGTATGACCAGTGAACGTGCTTCCTTTTCCCACTACAATGTAGTTTCTTTCGGCTATCCACATTGAGAATCCCCACAATGGGGTACTATGCCGGCCAGAAGCTTACTCCCGCTAGTGCAAGTTGCTGCGAACAAAGTGCTCCGTGAAGGCAAGTCGACAGGCGCTGCCGTCCCAAGCCGAACATGTTACAAGAGGAAGCGGCTTCCCGTT
The DNA here is from genome assembly GCA_001687465.1 of Halocafeteria seosinensis. Classification (NCBI taxonomy): domain Eukaryota; class Bigyra; order Bicosoecida; genus Halocafeteria; species Halocafeteria seosinensis. The sequence goes on along the minus strand of LVLI01000145.1, from coordinate 2,561 downwards.
CCCAGATCCACTTGAAGAGGGGCGGAAAGCTCAAAATACTTTCGGGATGGGAGTTAGGCTAACACCAACGTGAGCCAACATTAGCAAAGCAGAGACAGACAAGAAATTTTATTAACATTATTCTTCGCACCCTATGGTTCTTCTATTTGGGATTTTTCATCATATCCATGGACGTCAAAGTTATAGTTTGACTCAATCTCCTCTCCTACATCCACAAATCTGCAAGTATATATGGATAAGAATAGTGCCTACACTACCATATAAAAGGCAAATCGAAGCGTCCTTACAGAGACTCAAGGCGTTCCTCTAGTCGGCGGATGTATCGCTTCGTGTCTAAACGATTCAGTAGCTTACGCTCATTCGGTGCCAATCTATCAAAATCCTTAGTCTGTTTCTGATGGAAATTCACTTTGTCATAATACCATTCCTGAAAAGAAGATGTACGTGATGCGGTTTATAACATTTAACAGCCTAAGTACTCTGGCGTTGGAACACCGTACCTGGAAAAATGTCATATACATTAGTGGGCGTCGTGCACTAGGATGGGCATTTTTTCCTCCCCGGTGCAAGGTGCGAAAATCAAACAGTAAAGAGGTTCCTGCTGAAGCATCAGTGTCGAGGATCCGTAGTGATGCTTCTGGGCAAAAATTAGCAATAAAGTTGTCAAAAGTGGATGGCAACGATTCTTCTTTCTCCCATTCCGAAGTACAGTGAATGTGCGTCCCTGGAACGAATTGCGTGGGTCCCATGGAGAAATCTACATCCCGCAAAGGAATAAACTGCACCACGCCATGGGAAGGTAAATGCATTGCCGTGCTGTAGAATCCCCATCGAGAGTGTGTAAGTGCTCGTTTTTTTTGACTCCGAGTAAGCTTCGATAATCTTTCTTCAATTTCTGCATGCTCATTATCAGAATAACATCGCCTGTGCGAAGCGTATTCGTTCTTGCGCTCCAAACTTACGGTCATATTCGAGTTTCCTCTTTCCACCGTCTGTTAAAAAGTTTATTAACCTGTCGCGTTCGATTGTTCGTGAAAGCGGAGTGGACTGAGTCATATCTGTAAAAAGATACCCATCATCCCTATGCCAATGCTGTACTGGAGTTTGCGGAAGGGAGGTGACGGTTGAAAAAGTATCAATTTCCAATCGATTTTCGCCCATCACTCTGTAATGAAAATGCAAGTTACCAACAGCCAAAAATGTGGCAGGTGGGAAGCAGAAAGTCCCGCTCACCTTGCCATAATTGGACGAGTGAAATCACTGTTAATGATACTCTTGTTAGTGAATGGTTCTCTAAGAGGATTAGAAAACTCAAATCTACCCTTGCTCCGAATAGCAAAATGGGTGGCCTCATAGGTGTTCGCGTTTTCAAGCGCAGGATCCCCTCGAATTTCTTCCTCATATGTTGTATCAAACCATTCATCTTGCTCTCGGTGAATCCGTTCTGTAAGGTCCGGCGGGATAGCATCCTTAATTAGGACAAAACCACAGACCTGTATAAAGCATTCCACATATTAATATTCTTAGTCACACAAGCGCAGCCAGCATAAATGTGCACCTTGACAACGGCTGAAGCTCTCATCACGGTTGTAACACTGGGAAAGCCTTGTTGGATTTCCTTCTGGGGCAATTTGATCAAAACGTGTTCCTGTAAAGGCATTTTCGCGGTGGAGAATGCAATGACACAACTACAGTGATCATGTTTCCATCTCTGTGCATCCGGACGCACCTTTTGGCAAAGCTCGTCGATTGCTTTCTCCCGGTACCCAAAGTCGAATAATATTTCGGAACGCCGGTAGATATCTTTGGGAAGTGGGGGAGGCTCAGGAAGTCCTCGGTCTTCCTCTTTGGTCTGATACACAGAGGAATCCATGGACTCGTACGGCTGCAAAAAAGACTCCGGGAGCAAGTAATCCTCTATATCAGCATCTACCAACGAAGGGTCTTTCATTCGAATACGCTCGAGAAGTCCTTCGAAGTTGCTCCTAGAATGCTCGCTGGTGGGATCCCACACGAGCGCCTTTTTTAACAAATGCATAGCATGCTGGAACCATTCTCGTTGCTCTTCTTCGTCCCGTGAATGGTCTGCTTTTTGCCAGTACCCAATGGCCGCGTTCGCCAGCAAGGCTTGGTCATGGGGGAACACACGAAGACCGTCATCGAATATCCGCAACGCCCCGTCAACATCGCCGTTCTGTGCCCGTTGAATAGCATGCTCCACGTAATTATACTTGGCCACCACACTTCCGAAAACCTGTAGCACGATTACAACGCCGATTCCCACGCTCCTCATTGTTTGTTGACAGTGATGTTTACATGCACACATACACACACACACACACACACAATCATACGCGGATAGGAAGGAAGTAAGAAACAGAGACAGACGGTGGACAAATTTTATTACAATCTCCCTGTTTGCGGCCAGTAATACGCGTTCGACAGGGGTCGAGGAGGTGTTGTGAAGTCAAGTCAGCGTCCTCCCCAAGGGTCTATAAGATGCTACACTACGCACGTAGGGATGATATAGTGTCATTCCTTCAAAGACGGTGCCGTAGCAA
>LVLI01000144.1:0-53366 GCA_001687465.1 Halocafeteria seosinensis | reverse complement strand
CTCAAGTGCTTTCGCATGTCTGAAGATAAGCTACCTTTCATTACGAGGAACTTAAGGACGGAAGGAACCGAAGGCGTTGATATGAATGCCCTTTATTCAGGCTTACCTATTAGCGAGGATGCAATTGGTTGTCTCGTCACTGTTAATGACTTCCTCTCTGCTGAAGATGTGGAGCAAGATCCTCCTCTAGGAATGAATGACAATGATGATAGTGCTGAATCATTCCCCAAGTTCGAGCATATTGCGTCCGATACAATGGAAGTACCTGTAAATGGCAACTTGGAGTATTCCCGTGAGCTGAAGTTGGCTGCTTCTCGCAGAAGCAGTGTGGCTCGAAATCTCGAGTTGGCCAATCAAGATTCTGCTGCTGGATTGAACGCGCGAAAGTCGCTGCAGAAGACACTGCTGATACCACTGCTTGAGAGTGCACTGACACAGAAAGAGCTTTGGATTAAAATTCTAATGTCTGCTACATCTCTTCAGGAGCAGCACACCGCGATGTACAAGAAAATATTTCCAGCTAAAGCACCTAAAGACTCATCTCTGAAGCAAATAGGAAATGCCGAGAATTTAAAACCCAGTGCTTATGTCCCTGACATCCAGCATTCCCAGAGACTGGCTAGAAAACAAAGCACCAAGAACAAACCAGTCAAGCGAAGTCGATCTTCCGCCGTCGCCAAGAAGAAATCTTCGAGTCCAGCGACCATTCATAAGGCAGGAAGTTCCGCCCAGCAAGTTGAAAAGAGCGCATCAAGTGTTTCTAAATGTAGCGGCAGGTCAGCCAGCCGCGTTCCAGGAGAGAAGTCGTCGAGGAGAACGTCAACTGGTGTTCCTATTGCAGCACCTGCTTGTGAAATAGTTTAGAACAGGCCGTCAAGCACTTCGAAACGCAGCTTTGGATCAGGTAAGAGGACAAAGAAGCATGTGGTCGAAAGGTTCGTCAAGTATGATCCCGCGAAGAAGCGTGTGTCTGTGAAGTGGAAGGGCTACCCAGAAAGCGAAAACTCATGGGAACCCGTTCGTTTCCTGAAGAACGACCTTTCGGGAACATTCCAGACATTCTGGAAAGCGCTATTTCCTGATGACAAGGGTGTACAGTTGCTGCCTGGTGACGAGAGTAGCGATTGCGACAGTGACACTCCTCTCAGTGAGCTGATGCCGCCAAAGTTAGCAAGTGCTAGACAGCTGGACTTCGCCAGACCACACGCTCTTCACAGTCGAAGGACGAATTTCCGCTGTTCATTTGTCCGCATCGTATCAGAAATATTAAGAACGCATACTATATGCATATGCGATATACTTGTCGTCCAGATGTGTACTTCCAGGCGCCTGCTTGTTGGAGGAGTATTGGCAACTTGTTTTTGCCTCTGTACCAAAACACCGCAATGATAGTGAAGCCACTTCACCGTTGATTATCAACATGGTCATGTTATACAAATTGACCGAAACAAACATGTAATACACGTCGATTTATGTAAGACTTTGGTACCACCTAGTTTTGTTGAAGTTGAAGTCGTATTCTGTATAGTTTTGAACTGTACGTTCTGTACAGTTGTCCCAAATTTCTGTCAAGACTCACACTATGGAGTCACTGGTCAAACTAATCGCACCGGTTTGTGTTCGCAGACATCGTTTACGTCTTTGTGTGGTTGCCATCGCAAAAATTATGATTGCCAAGTCCAGGTCAAGCTCTTTGGCCTTACAACTACCGGTACTACCTACCCTAATGGTTTTGCTAGCCAGCTGTGTCCGATCCATGGATTCGATTCCTCCGGAAACTGAGAGAAATAACTTATATGAGGAACTTGGTGAAGAGAATCTTCATGATCTGTCTGATGAAGTGGAAGCACGAGGCTACGGTCTTACATTACAAGATGTGGAGCCTTCTCGTTTAGATTGGGTAATGACTGATACAGACGCTTCTAGCTACTGGGAGCGATCTTTTCTCGATAACGACGATGACAAGTGTACCATCAAACATCATATGCATATGCGTTCCGGATCACCGTTTTCGTACGTTCGCGCTCATCTACGGGTGTCTTTCAAAACAGTTTTTGCAATTACGGACATGGAAGTAGATTTGTGGGGAGGTATCTGGGTGGCCGGTGCAATACATGCAGAAAAAGATGCGGCCAACAATGTCGGGGACCTGTTTATAGGCAGGTGGTCAAAAGAAGGGGAGCTTCAGTGGGCAAAACAAATCATAGGTATCAAACACGAATTAACTGGCCAAGATGATCCTCCAGACGCTATAGGCTTAACGGAAGAGGGCTCCGCTTGGTTCGTCGGAACAGTATTTGACGATCCCAAGGAAACAAAAGGGTACCTTGGTTACGGTACAATTGATACAACAGGAGTGGTAGAGAATTTTAAAGTGCTTAAGGGATTAAACTATGGACATACACCACCGTCATATGGTCATTCGTCACTAGCAGTCCAGACCCCTGGGAGCTCTCAGGATGAAACGGTATGGATCACCAGTTGGTTTCGCAATGAAACAAGTGGTAAAGTGCATGTACTCTTAGCCGCTGTTGATCGAGTTGGGAAACTGAAGCAATTGCAATTACTTGGAGAATTCAGTTTGGCCGGCTACGTGAGTTTGCGGGCCAAGATTGTTTCAGAAAAATTGCTCTTAGTTTTGCATGAGTTCCGCGTTCGCATGAACAGCAGATTATGCTTCTTCGAGATTAACACAATTCGAAATAGTATCGACGCTAGCCGATGCATAAAGACTCCCATTTTCGGCTGTTGTACTAAACTTGTAACGATGGTCACAGGAGCAAGTGGAAGTGTTTCGGTGGTCGTTCGACATGATCAAAGCAGATCGTACCGTTCTTGGTCGTATTTATTTCAAATCCCGTCAAATCGTTCTGCGGATTGGTTACTGACACGGATAGCAGTTGAGGTGCAAAACGGCCACCGAAACCTGGGAGTAAGGGCTGCTTCGGCCGTCGCTGATTCTCAAGGTATCTGGCTCACTGGTACTATGAACTTCCAAGTGAATCCTCGCTGGTATACTAAAGCATGGCACCCATTTATTGCCCAGTTTAGCTATTCCGGAGAATTGAAGCAAGCCGTAATTTTACGTGGTTATGTGCACGATGCTTTTACAGCGTATGCCACTCCCATTTTAACTCAAAAGCAGCGGACACCAGCTGCTCTATACTTAGTGGGGCAGTACTTTAAGAATACAGAGTCTTCCTCTTACACCAATGAAATATTGTTTTGGCGCGTTATTTTGGGTGAGAGCAATCCTTTTGATGGAGACTACTTTGATTTGGTATCGAGGAAACTGGATATCAAAGTCGAAAATTTAGCAAGTAACCAGCAGCAGGCGAGTCTTCACCGTCATCATGCGGAGTTTTCTTATTTTGGGAACTTTTCCCAGGCAAACATAAGTATCGTGTTTGCGGGTAATCGCGGGTTGAATCCTACTTATGCTATTTTGCCTGCTTATCCGGGTGTTTTACGTCACTATGATTTGTCTTCGATGTGGTTTGGTGGAAAGTATTTTACCGACGAGTACCAGGTGCGGTTAGCGAACGGTAGTATGCTACCTCAGTGGTTGAGTTATAATGAGACGTCGGGTGTCTTAAGCAGTATCTATCCGGCTAATGAGATCGTTACGTATGTACCTCTAACGATGGTTTCTGTTAACAATGGTCAGAAATGTGACTTTTGGTTGACTGTCCCTGCTTCAAATTGTTTACGAGCTCATGCGTTTGTTAGTGGAGTCGAGGAATACGTAGGGGAGGATTCTCCTGCTATGAATTCGTACTCAGTTACGGAGGTATTGGATATCGAGGTTGATCCGAATTCAAGTGACGCTTTCATTATCGGTATGCATGCACCAACTAAACAGTGTATGGTTAATCCTGATTCTCCTTACCCTGGAGTGTTCATAGCACGAGCAAATGAAAAAGCGGAAATAGTTTGGATAAAAACAGTTAGCAACTGCCTTGCCGGTGGTACCGGTGCGCCTTTGAGAACTGTTGGGTTGTCTATATCTGCTTCCTCACACATTCTCGTTTCAGTGGCTTACTTCAAAGAGTACAAAAATACCAGTTTCTGGGGTACAATGACAAAAACTGGCAACTGGGGACCTGAGGGAGCTAAAAAGATTGACCATCCAAACCTTGTCTTCTACGACGTAACGTTTCAGGATAAGTTGACGTTCTGGGCGTTGACGAGAAATGGTTCTTTACGCAAAGTAAGTGTTGGAGAAAATCACTATTTATGCAGCTCAGCCCAGCTCTCCAATGACGGATCACTTGGTTGGAAGTCGCTATGGGTGGATAATGCCAATAACTCTATCTGGGTAGCCAGCGGGGCTGAAAACCCTAGTGTAGCAAAAGTAGGATTTGATTTATCCTTTTATTGGGTTAAATCGATCATCTTGCCCGCTTCTTTCAGAAATACTTACTATAGCAATATTTTTGGGAATGATTCTTCGATCTGGTTTACCAGTTACATTCAACAAGAGAATGCTTTACTTTTTTTTGTAGCGCAATTGAATGAGGAAGGGACAATGCTATGGAATAGAGTGGTTGGAGGGTTGGCTAGTATACGGAAGTTTGACGACCCTGAAAAGGCTGTAACTCAGATGCCTGACAGTTCTTTAATTACCGGAATCAATTGGCGATCCATTTTGTACGAATGCAATTGTATTCTACTGATACACTGGGAGACAAATGGTGAGATAAGGCAAGCTGCCGTCATCCGCAACAAATTCAAAAACGTTGCTGTTTTTTCTCTGAACCATAACGATGGTTTCCTTTACGTCGGTATCGACGAGGGATTGTTGTCCCTGCCTTACTGGAGTACAAATGCCGTTTTGTTACCAGAGTATTGGTTTATTCCGGATTCACCCTGGGAATTCGAGGACGTTGTACCGTACGCCTACTCTCTACATGTTTCGATGAGCTTTGAAGCTCATCAGTATTCCACCTTCGAATCCCACTCTATACCTACGAGGGGGGAGGATTTGAGAAGTCTGCCAGGCCAATTGAGACCTTATCCGAAACAGGCCACTCCTCCGTTATTACAAAAAGCCAAATTCGGTGAACATTTTTCTGTGGATCTGCTTGAAATGAACTCTGAGCAGTACGGAAGTGCTACTCTTAAAAAAATGAGGTCTATCAATGCTGCTGTCTGGCTCAATATGGATTTTATAAATCATAGTATTTATGGTATACCGACCGGAACCGTTCGTGGCCTATATTCGCTAGACTTTGACTTAGAGTATTCCTTTCTGTATGACTCAGCGAAGCATTATACCCTTCCTTATCAGTTTTTGATCCGCTACCGGATGGTTATTGATGTTCCGAATCAACCACCCTACTATTCAGGACCTACTACTCTGCGTTTCTGGATAGATGGTCTCGATATCAGTAACGTTCTACTGAAGCATGTTTGGGATCCAGAAAATGATACCATTACAAGCTACGGCTTAGCTCTTTATCCCCGTGCTCCTCCGTGGTTGGTAGTGGATCCGAAAACAGGCATTATATCAGCGACGATGATTTCCGGATATCAAGGAAACTATACTGCCAACGTAACCGCTATAGATTCCTTTGGTGGTATAGGTTCGAAACTTTTGACTATTAATGTGCCAAACCGCTCCCCAAACATATCCATTGGCGATCAGTATGTCTATGTGGACAATATTTATATAAAACCATTGCAAGAAAGAGACCCTGATGGCGATCGCATTTACATTCAATCGACTGAATTCGAGAATAGGGGGCCCCTCCCAGACTGGATCAACTTATCTATAGAATCCAACACATTCGTTTTTAGTCCCAAAACCGGTGATCAAGGGAGTTATAACATCAGTTTAATCGTGAAGGATTGTTTCCAACATCCGTATCAAGAGCGATCACGCTGTGGGCATTCAGTGCACAGCTATTTCGCTGTGACAGTGCCTAATCGCGCCCCTGTGTTAACGCGAGCATTTGGCCAACATACTCTTCGTATTCTTGAACCCTGGAGCTATTCGATTGTGGACCATTTTAAAGATCCGGACGGTGACACCCTTCATTATCAGTTTTCACACAAGCCTGGTTGGTTGAAGTACTCTTCTGAGTCACAAGAATTGCAAGCGGATCTAACTTCGATACCAAATCATGATGTTTATTCTATCATCATTCAAGCATTCGACGGCCATGGTGGTCACGCTCAAGGCGTTTTAAGGTTGCAGATTAAGACGATACCTCAGGTAAGCTTTTCTATGAGTCAAGTTTTCAAATTCTTGGCGGTGGGTGTAGCAGTTGTTTCTGCTACTCTCTGCTTTGGTAATGCGTTACTTCGAAGGAAGCGACGTAGTCGCTATATTAACGAGCTGTCACAGTTGTTGAAGGAGTATCTTGCATCATGCCCAAAAGGAGATACGGAGTGCCCTAGCGTAAGAGAACTGAACGACCAGTATTTTGATCAAGTTTATCCATATATACGAGAGCTAAGCAATCATCAGTCTGGCTTTTTCAATTGGGCGCGAAGCCTACATCGTTATTATATCAGTGATAATGAGAACTCGAAGGAATCTGTCGCTAGTTTTCTTATTACAAGTCAATTTATGGAGGATCTAATTGGGACGATACGTTCTAAATGGGATAAGAGTGCTATTGAGACTCAGTCGTTAACCCATATCCTGTTGCAAAGCTGTTACCTGTTACTGCTTCACCATAACCGTACAGTTGGCCTGAGTATCGTTGACAAATTGCGGATTTTTGGGGCTATTGATTACTTGATCAGTCGTTATCAAGGTTGGGTTTGCCAGTCTTACCAATTTAATCGAGGAAATCTGGAAGAAGTCCTAGCTTTTTATCAGTTACTTTGCACGCGACAGGCTGTAATGTCTACCAAAGACAATCAAACGAACTGTGATATAGTTCTTAACTTTGCTTCGGACATTGTCATTCCTTCTCAATTATTCACGGACGCTTATCATCTTTGGAATCGTACCCCCAACAAATGGTACATAGAATTGATGCTCTGTTGGCAACAAGGTCAAGCGATCCGTGCCAATTTTGTGAATGATGATCAGGAAGGTTTACGTAAGATCCAGAAAACTGGAAAGACTGAGACCCGCTGGGAATTTCGCTTTGGACTGATCGACGTCTATATTGATCTTCTTTGGCATTACAGGGAGCGTGGAGATATGGCGACATGTGACCAATTGACAAAAGGCTCAAAAGAACGACTTGGATTGGTAGCATTGCTGACTCAACCTTCCCAAGGATGTTGCCAATGGCGACGTTACGTGAGTTGTAAATGTTGCTCACTATCACAGGAATACCAATGGGTGAGCCGATATGCGATGGGACGTGTCAACAGTCTACCTGATGACATACGTCATCGGATATCCAATGCGGTTTCTCGAGTCCTTAACAATCGTCATTCTTTCCAGCCTGGGGAAGATGAGGCGAAAGAATGGGCATACACCGTCCCTTCGTCTCGTTTGTTTGACTACTTTGTGTTTGATCCTTGTGCATACGGGAGCCAGCTATTTCGTCACAGTGACATACAAAGTCAGTCCATTGCGGACCACTTATTCAGTGAATTTTCGGCTCGTTTATGTCAAGCAGGCTCGTGTGTATGCCAACGGGATATCGCTCATGGTGAGAATGAACAGCCGTCAAACCATGATTATCATCGAATGAATCCCCTAAACGACGATGAGCCAGATGCCTAAGGTTCGTATCTGCATTTAGAAGTAATATTCAGGATTTTCATTGGAACTGCCGAGTTCATGGTAGCTCTAAATGCTAGTTTGACACCAGTAAGTCCCATTCCTGTGAGAGTTGCAGTGAGACGTCAGCTGCGAACGCGGACAACTTCCGTGAGTGCTCAATGCAACATTATTGGGAAGGCATGTTACAATTACCGGCATAGAATAACAAATAAAATGAGACAAACTTATCGGAACAAGTCGTTCAAAACTTACCCGGTACAGCAGCCCATACGTAAGATCGGCCACAGTTATCTCCCGCCACATCAAAAGCTAGATAGTGGAATGGGTTTCAGTCATCGTTGTGAACCCGTTGAGGTAGTTCGCCAAGTGTGGCGTTATTACCCTGATGTAGCCGATTGGCCTTTACATTACAACCGGTATACAATTCGTGTGTATTATTTAGGGTAGACAACCGGTTGCTACATAGTAACAAAACATTCAGTTTTCCCCTTGTCTCTTTTCTTAGCTCGGTTGGATCAAGTTGCTTGTTGGCAAGTTGTCGTTTGTTCTGTTGACACTCTTCAAAGACACCTTGCACTGGTAATACCACCACCATCGCGCAATGCGTAAACTGTCCTGACACATTCAAGCCCGCTAGAATATTTGAAGTATCGACTAAACAACAAGGGAATTAAGAGCAGTCATGCCGTGCTAGAGAGATAGGCGATTAACACTGTGCAGCTCATACCATGTAGTACATCGGATGAGAAACGCAGTCAAAATAACGGTAGCTCTGAAACCACCAAAGTCAGCGAGAGTGAGAGAATTTTTTCTAAAGAAATACCAGCTAGAGACGATCCAGAAAATTTGACGAGAAAATGCGAAAGAACATTGAAGCTAAAAAATAAAAAAATTAATGAAATGCCTGAAGGGTACTGCCTAAGATTGCATCTCAATCCTTGTCGTCGCCGAAGTCATGGCTTCCGGTGAGGAGTACTTCGAAAGCGGTCTGTGAACGCTTCTTGTCAATACAACGGTATACACGGGTATTACACGCACTTTCTTGTCATCTTGTTTGTAGCTGTGCATGTTGACACACTTGAAGCAAAGTCTTGCAACCGAAGCCAGAAGGATTCTGCATTGTGATCAGAAAGCTTCTTACGTAATGATACAAATTCATCTCATCCACGTGTCGCAACGGATCGTGTTGGGTGAAGCGGCCGAGCGCACGCGGTTGCGGTAGTAGACGCGCCCCTGGTGACCGGTGCGGAGTTCGTGGTCGAAGACTCGAAGGTGTTGTCGATGTCGTACATTTTTCGGCAGTTGGACCTGTCCGCATGGAGGTCTCGTTGGCCGTTGAGGATCGTTCCCTCGCCGTGGAAAGTGTATTGGTACCACTCGAGGGTGCTGTTGTTGCTCTCACTTTCATCGACCAAAGTAATCCAGCGGAAGTTGGAGCCTTGCTCGGCGAAACGATGCTCCTCGAAGTTGCCGTCCTCAACCGCGTCGCGCCGCGGCTCGATCAGACCATCGACATAGCACTTCCCAGAAAACCAGTGCTTCTGAACTTGTCCCGTTCTTTGCATCTCCGATAACCTGGCATCTAGGGAGGCCCATGAACAAGTTTACGCAGGGCGTCATGGGAAGAAATGGTTTATCTAGATGAGTCTTTTGAGAAGCATACAATAAGAATAATGACGAAGTTCAAACTTGCCCGACCATATCTTGCACTCATTTCCTCTGTCAGCTGGTCGACCGAGAGCTGTCAGTGCTCGCAATCACGTACTCAACACTACCAGGTAAAACTCTCGAGGACGTTGGCATTAATGGCATCGAAATTTAATTGTCCGTCGGTCTCAATAAAGACAAGATCTTTGTTTGCTTGAAAGAGCATCCGTAGTAGGTCTGTGCGAAAACTATGCCAGCCTGACTACTAGTAATGTTCGAGCGTCGGTAGGTTGAACTACTAGGTTCTTGCTCATGCTCCCCAACGCTCTACAATGTAATTACTATTACCCACATGGAAGGTAACTACATGGTACATCATTACTTCCTCCTTTGCATCTTGTTGCAACTGCCAAGACGCTGGCTGTGATGTCGCAGTCATTTCTATTCGATGGATAGGAAACTTTGATGAGTTGAGATCAGGAACGACTATGACAAGAGGGTATTTTGTTCCAAACTTTCATAATCCAGGGCCTGCCTGGTAATCAGGAATGGCAGTGAGCGTGTTGAGTCTGTTGCACAAACGGGGATTCTGCCTGCAAGCTTTTCCCGCCACTCTTTGAAATGCTTTCAGGCTTTCTTGTGTCGTTTGCCCTTCATTCTCTGCTCACGTAGTTCTTCCAATTCAAATAGCAAGCAGGTGGAGGGAACTTCGAGCAGAACTGGGGCGTCGATTCAACCGGCAACTGGTCAAACTCGACGAGGCGCACGTCCATAAAGCTGGCGGAACTACGCTCTGAAAACTTGGCTCTCAGAATGGACTTCGAATTGCGGAGAAGAATTGCAATGTCTTCGGGTCCCATAAAGTGCCATGCTGTGGCAAAACGATCGCAGAACAAAACAAATTTGCTGCGGCGACTGAGTATGATATTGTGGCCAATAAGAAGTATATGCCTGATGAACTGGACTACAGTTGTTGCCAATATGTTACTGTTTTGCGTGATCCCCGTGATCGTTACGTCTCGCATTATCGTTTTGCGAGAAGCACATGGGAAAATTCGCAGATTGGGTCACTCACCAGCCTGATAACTACCTGCTCAGAGTCATATGCGGTGAATGCTGCAAGTCTACTCCCACAGGTCAACTAAACCATACCCATTTAGAGTTCGTAAAGGAGTGCCTTGAGCGCTTCAGCACTGTTTTAATATTGGAAAATCTGGATGAGGGTTTGACGATTATGCAAAGACGATTTGGGTGGAAAACGGGAACCGCTAAACCGATAAATCGTGGTAAGAGCTCGGATAAAGGAGAATTACAGCAGACAGCTCGGAGGAAGGAATTCAGTGACTTGGTAGCATGGGATATGGAATTGTACGCTTACGGACGGTACCTTAGTGAACGTCAAGTCCAAGAATCGTCTACGCGGCAACAGTACGTGGCGAAGAACGCGAAGTGCGCGAGTAGTTGTTGCTCACCTAAGTTCCGGTAGAGGGAGCATAGTTCCCACCACCGGAGCCCATAGTCAGCAGAAAAGGGTGGTAGAAAAGGGTGCTAAGCGAAGGGCAGTTTAATGCTCCGACTGCGAAGATTATCCTCGCTTTGGATTCTATGAGTCTTTCGATATAGCCCTACATTTGGGTCACTTGTGAACAAATGGCCAACGAGCACAGTTTATGTCAATGTGACAGCGCCAAACCCGCTCGCAGCCTGAGACTGGCTAGTCAAGACAGCCGGAAGGCCCCTCACCATCGCCGCAGAAGCGGAGAAGCTGAAACGGGCAAAATACGGACATCTGAGGGACCACACACGGAAATTATCCCGTTCGCGATGGAGGCGACGGGCGGTTTCGGGGAAGACGTGGTCAAGTTCCTCAAGGGAATTGCCAGGGAAGCACCGGCCTCCCGCTGGGGAACAAGGGAGAGGCGGAACTTTCGCAAGCTGATGACGGCCAAATTGTCTGCCACGTTGATGCGCCACAACTTACCGGTTCCGGGTAGGGTTCACCCACCCCTTCCACGGCGTAGCGTAGCCTGTAGCCTTAGTGTTTCAGTAGGAGCAATACTAATACACACTACAGACTTAGTTTGTCCAATGCCAAAATGCAACTTTATATGGTGCATGCGTGGAATGCAATCGTCGATGGCGCTCAAATCAGGGGAATGGATTGGATGTACAACCGTACCACCTATACAGTTGACACGTGTACCGTAGCAAGATATGAAACGGTTTAGATTATTGTGTTGGAGAGTCGTAACCTCAAATAACACCGAACACGGTACAGAGGAGCACGCTAGCTCTTGGGGACTGTACTTCCGTGCCGGTGGACTCGTTTTGGGCAGAGTGACCTCACGATTGAAGGTGTTAGCAGACTTAGCTCCTTAAGTTTATGTCCGCATATTCGGAATATATTGGCAGTTATACTTACGCAGCTATTTCTCCTCATCCTGATTGAAACCAAGTACGCACATAGCTATTTCGATTTGATATATTAACTAGGAGGAAATGGTACAAAAGTCCGACCGCTTGCTAGATGTAGAATATACAACAAGATAACGAACAATCTTGTCAACGTTGGTGATCCTTAGTTGTTGAATGGTCTTTCGAATGGCAGACTTAACACTTCTAGCTTTTTCGCCAAGTCTTTCAGAGCAAACTGAATCTACTGCAGTTTTAACATCACTCGCACTGTAATCGACGGCAGCAACTATTTCTCGCATACATGCCGCCTCCAGTCGCGTTACAAACACTATCATGTGGTTCGAGTCATTGGCTACAAACGCGGGAACTGACTGTAAAACTTGACTCCGGATACCTTCTTCAGTGTTCCCCGCAAGGCTGTCGCTCTCCTCAATTTCGACGATCCGGAAATCGTTCTTAACCGTATCAATGCTCTTCGTCTCTTTAGATTGGGGAAATGCCATCATGGTACTACCGCTATTCAGCCTTGACCCTTGCTGTATAAGCCCAGCCTTACCGGGAACCGGACTCTGCGTTTGAGCAAACTGTTGCCTCATATTGTTGTTCACATAAGTTGAAAGCATGACAGATACTTCTCGAGACAAAGCATCTAGTTCGACATCCAGGGACGGAATCGAAGGGTCTATGCAACGTAGCTGCACAACATCTTTCTCGGTTGTAATGGAGCTATTGAGCACTACCAATACTGGAATTCCATGGCGTTGACAGTGTTCGTTTAGCTCTTCGTGAGTGGCAGGAGTTGGATGGACATATTCCGTGCGGACGTTGTGCGCCCATAGCCGGCTAGCCACTGCAATCTTCTCGTGCATCGGCTCTGTCACACCTACCCCCGAAGGAGTGCACACAAGTACGTCACATGTCCGCGTCAAGAACTTTAAGCGCTTGGAACCACTGTTTTGCTGCTGCAGAATGCTCATCAGGGTTGAGCTGATCTTATCTAAGGCAAATCTGCAATAAAAGGGAGCGTGGTTTGTCCGTAAAACGCGCTATCGACTCGATGCAATGAGGGATTGAAGTCTTACCTGACTCCCACAGCGACGGGTAACTCTACCGAATCTCCCGGCAACTTAAATCGTAAAACTAGATCATCATACCTTCCGCCCTTCGCAATGCAATCACGATCTGTACCCAGAGGAGATTTAAGGCCGATGGACGCAAATTCAACAATTAGTTCCTCATCAGTGGCGTTGTTCACATCCAGCGTCTCTGTTTTTCGACTCTTTCGTTTCTTCTTCTTACTAGCAAGAGTTTGCGGTGGATTCAACACCGTTTGAAAAACAAACGCATGAGAATACTTGCCGTTTTTCTCAGCGAAGCCGACATCAAGCCTCAACGAGGCCAGATATTGCAAGAACCCAATAATGTGCGTGTAAATTTCGGAATTCCGCGACATGTTCCATGTTTTAAAGTCTTCCAAGATTTTAGAAAACGGAGGAATCTTCTGCTTTTTTACATTATTGATGTTTGTTGGAATTTCGGGAAGCGGATCGCTGGCTGGCTCTTTAATGTTACTCCTCAGTTTACCTTTCACTACTCTGAGCGAATAAATCAAGGTGTGTCGGATTTCGTAGACTCCTTCAGCAAGCATGCTTAGGCCTGCAAGTCGCAATTTTAGAGTCAACGACGTCCGGCCAACACGCCTCTGTCGGGACGATGTTTCTTGTTCCATAGATCTCAGCCGCTCGTACATTGGTTGCCATTGTTCTTCCACAAACTGACAAAGCTCGTCGACTGCAACCAGAGGATACGGAGAAAGTGAAAAGAAAACCTTCAGTGCATCGGCTGATGCCTGTGACAATCCGACTCTCTTAAGTAGAAACTTGCGGATAGCTGACCATTCATCTCTAAGGCCAGAAAAGTCATCAGAGTCGTCACTGACTTCGTCGACGTCGTCTTGACCAGACTTGGTACCTCTTTTTTTCTTCTCAGTGCGAGACGTCTGGGATTTCTTCTCCGCAGTATCTTTCATACAATTCTTCTTAGCCCCAACACGGGTTCCTTCAGCGCGAATACAAGCCGTGTGGACAGCGGCAGACAATGTCTGCGCGACAACAGCTCGCTTTGGAATGGGAACAGCAGCAAAATCCATCAAGCCTCGAAGAATCTTAGCATTATTCATGCGAACAAAATATGACCCAATTTCGGCAGAGAGAAGGGATGTCGCTTCTGCTGATACTAAGAGCACTTCCGCCTCCATCGACGCTGCCTTGGGAACAATACCCCATGGATCCAAATTTTCAATTCCAAGGAAGGAAGTCGGTTCGCTTAGACCTTGCCTTTTATTTTCTGCTCGTAAATTCCACACAATGTCATAATCAGCCTCACTAAGCTCCTTTGGGTGGGAGCAGCCACCGTAAGATCGAGTTCGGTAAACTGGGGCGAGAGCATACCGCCTCAGCCATTGTATGTCGTAACGGGCAATAAAACGGGCAAACGGCTCGCACAAGTCGAACGGTAAATGCACAACAGTGCCGCTAGGATCTAGGTAGATTGGAACGGTATCACCTACCTCTGGAGTACAGATACCCACACCACCCATATTGGCTCCAAACGACATCCCACGGAAGTTTTGCAGTGCAGCAGTTACTTCTTCGGCACTCGCACCGAAAGCCTTGCCGACATCAGCACGCCGGCTCATTGATAACAGACTCACACCCAGTGGATCGGAAAATAGACCCGAGTGTCTCTGGCGGCTAGCACTAGCTTGAGCAGCTATGTTAGCAGGCTTTGGCATGAGGAGAGGAGCTTCGAAAGGCACCGCTCCGTGC
Organism: Halocafeteria seosinensis; assembly: GCA_001687465.1. Lineage (NCBI taxonomy): Eukaryota > Bigyra > Bicosoecida > Halocafeteria > Halocafeteria seosinensis. Next base: position 38,783 of record LVLI01000144.1, on the reverse strand, counting down.
CTTTCGAAAACTGAAGAAAGTGCCTTGCACAATGTTTCTCGCAGCAGTTTGGGTTGGAAATCAAACGGCAAGCAATCAATAGAAGAAGAATAAGACTTTGTAGATCTGCAAGAGTAAACAAACTGATATCACAACTCGTTGCAACAATGTTGGAGTTCAACGGAGCTTACGCTGGATCGATTTCGAAAGTGAAGTCTACAGTATCTTCTGTGGGTTGCCCAAATAGAGACTGCATTAATTTAGCATGGGTGGCACTGCCTCGTTGTGATACAACACGAATGGCTTCTTCCAAGTATCCCTGCGCAAGAAGAGAACACGGAAATATAAAACACACCGTGAGAATCTGGAAACTGACAGTATCCAACTAACTTCATCTATTTCACCCCGACGCGGCAGTAGATTTGACTCTAGAACATCGTCAGCGCTTGGGCGTTTGGATGGATCATGTAAGAGAAGCCAACGGAGCAAGATAACCGCCTGCGTTGGAATACCGTCAAAAAGCGGTTTGCATTCGTCTGGGAGATTTCCCATGGCTGCTTTCTTCATGGATCTCTCATCACTTGAAAGAGATTTCTTGATTTGCTTAAAATCTAACGGCGGCAACTTTCGGAGAAGCATCAGAGTGTGGTATCTCTCGGAGCTGGTCCCAAAGGGCTTCTTCCACATTTCAAAGAAAATAACACCTAAGCTAAACATATCCGCCTTAATATCATACTGAGAAAACCGTTGCCCGGATTTGGGAGGGGCGTAGGCTTTTGGGCCGCTATGGGGATCCAATTCTGGAGCTCTGTACAGTGTCGTTCCGACACCCATTGTTGCACTTGAGTCTTCGGGTTTTCCGGCTTTGGGCACACCAGTTCGAGATGTATATTCATCACCTTCCCCTGTTGCCAAACCAAAATCCCCAATCTTGATGCATTCTTCTGCATCAATAAACAGGTTTGGAGGCTTCAAATCTCGATGAATGACTCCGCGATTTTGAAGGTATGACAAGGCTTCTAGAATTTGACTGAACAGACGCCAGATCTTTTCCACGTTTTCACGTAGGTTATGTTCATCGACTATTTCACGAAGAGTTGAGCCCGGGCAGAATTCCATTTGGATATAAAGGTACTGTCTTGGGGCTTTGGCGGGCTTGGATGTAGCTGTAGGTTTCTGAACCTGTTTTTGATCAGTACTCTTCCCATCTACCGGCTGCTGCTCGTTCGCAGTCCATTCGAAAAGGGAGGAATCGCCTGTGTTTTCCTCTTTCGTTGCTGGAAGAGCAAGACTTTCTGAGTACTCTGGGCCAGCACCACCTTCTTCGTCAAACGAGTAGCTCGCTTCTTGTTCTTTATCGGACTCCGTCGAAGAAGAAGCTGATTCTGTAGAGTCCTCCGAGCTACTGTCTTCGTCTTCGGAGTCTTCCTCTTCCGATTCAGTCGAAGAATCCTCTTCATTCTGAGCATTTTGTGCATTTGCATTTCCCGGATACCCACTGGATGACGTGTCAAGCGCCATCCAGTCTTCCGAGCCCGTGCGTTTCTTACTGAATAAATTCCGTTCAGAGTCCATTTGCGGAGCTACCCGATGTTCATCGTAACCTGCCACTGAGATATCCACTAGGCTGCCATCTACATCTTTGACGTACTGAGACTGGGTAGCATGACTTATTTCGTGGCCTCTTTTCGCAGTCTGTTTGTAGGCGAGGGTTGGTGTAGTCTCACTTTCTTCTGCATCCGTGGATTGGTCATCACTGTTAGCTTGATTCCGTCCGATACGATTCTGCCTTTCTTTTCCTTCCCGGGTAGCGTCGCCTCCTTCTAACCACGCCTGAAAATAGCGAACAATGTAGCGATGATGCAAGCGAGATAAGGTAGTAACTTCCCTTAGCATCTTTTTATTCAGCATTGACTCTTTTTCTAGCTTGATGACTTTAATGGCATAAAACATGCCATCAAGTCTGTTTCTGACTTTCAACACCTTACCAAATCCTCCTTCCCCTAAACACGCAATTTCCTCAAAGTCAGTTTCGAAGCGGCTCTCTCGGTTCGCCGAGGGTTGCATATGCGGTAGGAATACATGGCTAGTAGCATCATCTTCTTGGAGATTCTGCCCGAATTCGTCCTGGTCGGCGTCGTTACCGTGATTGTTTTTATCTTGCTCCGTATTGGTCAAATCCAGGTCGGGCGGTGGCAGCGCGTCACTTCGAGCAGGGCCTTGCTTGGGGGCTGTGGCACCCAAGACCGGTGATGTTATCTTCCCTCTTTCTTGTCTCATCTGTTTTGCAGCTTCTGTTCGTTTCTGTACATCCTCGCCGATTCGTTTATGCAAGTCACGTGTCGCTGTCTCTTCTCTGAGTCGCTCATGCTGTTCCGTCTGCTGGAGATGCTGCTGGACAGTTTCCTGAGCTTGTCGTTGTCTCGAGAGCATATCCTGGTACATGGATTCTTTCTGAGCTCCGGCATTGCTAGCACTGTCGCTGGCACCATAGTGCTCATCCAGATATGTTTGCGCCTCTGTCGCCACATCAAAAATAGACGGGGTACCTAATCTATCATCGCATACTTGGTACAATTGCTTCCTCAATTCCTCCAGATCTTCGTCCGAGATTCCTTCGCTTCCCACTAAACTCAAGTCAGGTCTGCACGTCTACACTCTTTGAGAACCTTGTCACCAAGGAAAATTGACCGGTTCGTCGGTACGTACCTAATATTGGGATATTTGGCTGGTAAAGTGACGGTCAGTTTCAATTTATGCGTCTCGTTGCCCAAAGGGTGCAAGGTCAGACGGAATTGATAATTATTCCAGACACGGGGAAGCGGCGTCAATTCCTCCGGATACATCGCTTGGAGCGCTTCGAACTCATCATCTTGCTGTTCTCGATTCTCTTGGCTATCATTCTGCTTGCTCTTAGGGGACTTATTGCCAGGGTTCCTCTGCCTCGGAGGACTGGAAGCAGCAGCACCACCCCCACCTCCCGGAGGAGGTGCCCTTCGTTGTTTCGACATTCACTTCCTCTACGAAACGAAACGAATAGAAGAGGAAGTAGAAGAAGAAATGTACTCATACATCATTTTTGTTTGTTATCCAGTTCAGACATACTGTATTGTATGTACGTGTGTGCAGCAGGCCATGCTGTTGTAAGACAAGATCCAATACACGTCAAACTTTCCGTCTACTCAGAGAAAGGAGGGAATTATTCAGTTTGTATACACACACACACATTCCCACAATGTTATTGGTCATTTTATAGTGCAAATAGATAGAGTATTGGGTGTTTCTTTCTCCCTCTCTTTGTTCTTGTTTATTTGGTTGTGGTAAGAGAAATGCCAGCTGGACAGGACAGTGTGTTTCGAGCTCTCAAGGAGTTTGGGCTCCGAGGGACCTTTACGAAGCTTTTTCAGCAAAGGACGCTCAAGTTTGGACGTCTCGTAGGGACGGACCGGTACGGGAACAAGTACTACGAGAACCCAGAGTACGCGTGGGGTCAAACGAGATGGGTGGAATACGCTGGAGGGCATTCTTTCTACGACGTGGATGCCAGTTTGGTCCCTGCTGAATGGCATATTTGGCTCCATCAAACCACAGATGAGCCTCCTCAGCAAAAAGATGTAAGTACCGTATTGCTTTCGCGTACCTCTGGTGGTGAATGCATATACTTTGGTTGCATGTTTTGTGTGTGCAGAAACACATTGGATCGACGTGGCGCTATGAACCGGACAAGATAATTTACCATTCAGATGCCAAATATGAACGAAATTTAGGTATGTGGCCTCACGGTTGCAGGTGTCTACACTATGAATTCTTTATTATGCATTCTGTACTCTCCCTTGCAGGCGGTGTCGTAGAAGAGCATGAGCCCAATAATACAACGCGGCGTCCACGAGGATACGGAGTAGGCAATGGCCTAACGGGACCCATGGGGTCGGAGCCAGGAGAGCATCACTACTATACTCAACCAGGACACCCCTTGGATAAGAGGAACTTTAAACCTAAAAGAGTATGTACTTCTTAATTGATATCTGTTCTTCTTCGCGTATCAATGGACAGACTTAGTCATTGCCATACATACAGGAAGTACCATGGAGTTTGAAGGATACAACGGAGAGTCTCAAACGCCGTGAGAAGTTGGAAGATGCAGCTGCAGGTCGTTTGCCTAGAGCTGAGGTATCGAAACTCCTCGAAGAGGGTGAGGCAGGAACATTTGCCGGTGGCGATGACGTGGAATTAACGGAGGAAGAGCAACGCTTTGCGGAGAAAGAGAATGTTGTCCTCGACGATGATGGGAAACTCCAAGACCTGAAGGAACATATAACAATGCTCCGTGGTATTATTGCTGAATACGAGAGACTAAGTAAGCCTGCTATTACAGGAAGAGGATTGGAACAGGCCAGGAAAGAGTTGGAGGAGTACGAATACAGGTACAACATGCACAATAGTATCATTCAAAAGTTGAAGGTAGCCCAGAATCTGATGTAGATTCTATAGCCAAACAAATAGTACCAAGCCGTTATATGGGTACTGCACCCATTGAATACAACATTGCATCTATGTGCTCATCGGCAATCCTTGCTATCTCCACGAGGTGCGTTCCGATGTACAGCTAGTTGAGGTGACAATGTCGCATCTTCCTATATTTACATTTAGTCATCCGAGTTTGTAAATTTCGTCTTGTCTGTACTCTTGAGCGCCTTCCAGTCTTCCATAGTAAGTTCCAAAACTCCGCCTTCGTTTCCCACAGTTTGTTGTGAGAACTGATCCCCTCGACCATCCCGTTCCAAGAGCTGTTGAATGTCAACACCACCATCCTCGAACCATCCTAGTCGGTCCGCAATAAGATGTAGATTTTCACACCCGGGACAACGTGCCAACACTACGCCTTCATAGTATGCTTGTTTGGTCACCACTTTGGCCGCGCGAGTTTCACAAACGGTGCACGTCATCAGCATTGCAAACTTCTCTCCTCCATGGCGTGCTCCAGGGAGTGGTACATCACTTCCTTCTTCCTGTTCTTCCCCTTCGTGTACTTGCGGCTGTGTACTTGACGCGTCATGGCCCTGGTGCGTCTGTGTCTGTGTCTGTGTCTGTGTATGACTTGTGCAACTACAATTCCCAGAGCTGTGATACTGGCGTGTGGCACTCAATGCCGGCTGTCGCTGGTGATCCTTAAGACAGTGTTGTCCCTGCACATTAGGACTCCACAACTCCTTGTGACCGCAAGTGCTAGCCGAATATGATAATGCTCTGTTGCATGGGAATACGAATGTCGTTGAAGTTCGGTTTCCCCCTGTGAGTGCCCTTTGAAAGGGTTTTTGTAGTTTCTGCACGGAGGGAGTCAGAATCCGCCGCATCATGATGTTCTTTTGTTCTATCAATACAGTTTTACTGTCAAATGTGACGACTATACTAAACCAGTGCCGTCAGAGAAAAAATCCTCCTTCACTGCCGCCAGTCAATCGTAGTTATTCTGCCTCTAGTGTGTTACATTGTACGCCCTTCTTTAAGGCTTCTTAGCGCGTGAAGTTCAAGTACACAACTTCAATGAAGGAAGGAATCCAATGAACATCATGATGCATCGCATATCCATGGATGAGCTTCGGTTTTGGAGAGAATCAATTTATATCAGTTTCGCAAGTCTCTATCAAAGAATGCAGGTTGGTTAATGGGGATTTTGGAAGGCAAAGTACCAGAGTTACATCGAGTGCTCTATGACCTAGCATAAACGATACGAGAAACCTAACGGGTAAACTGGATAGCCATATGACGTTTTTGTTGTGTTGGAGTGCTGTGTTCCGTCATTTGCGATGTTGTGTAAATGTGAGCGCGACGAGAATTAGCTGAGGTGGGCTACCCCGCCGTACACACTTCGGCAAGAGTTCAGTCGAGATTGCAATTGTGCTCAAGGTCTATCATCCAGCGCTCTTATGAGAACTCTGATTTTCACGCTGTCTAGCTTGCTTTTCTTTTTCCAGCGCAGCTTCGTACATCGGTTCCAATTGTTTTTGCTCGGCTAAAATCCGGAGCAGCTCCATGTTGAAGGGAAGAAAATTGTGCTTTCGGAACTGGTTTTCAATGTGCCATCGACGACGCTTTTGCTCTTCTTCTTGCAAACCCTCTTCTAGTTCGCGTGCTCTGTTCGCAGAAGACTGGTCTAACTGTTCCAAACTGCAGTTTCCCTTGAGCCTGTTTATTCCCTCCCTATAGGCTTTCCTTTTGTCTTTGCATATGGCCAGCAGATTAAAGCGGATCTCACCAAGTCCATATTGTTGCATCCTCCGTTGAATAGCTTCAGCAGCCACCTGTGTCCACGTTCGATCTTCACTAGTTGTACCTGTAGTCAAGCATGCCATTATGAAATACTCTTCCGTGTGATCGTCTTATACGCTATAAATAACTCACCTATAGAAATGGGTCCACGGGATAGTCCATCCAACTCAATCACTTGGTTCTCAAAAGGCACGTAAGCAATGTAGTGGTAGGTGTCTTCTGAAGCTCCACTCTTGGATTCCTCAATGACAAAGGGTTCTGGTCGTGAAAAACTATTATGAGCTGTTCGTAAGTCCTCGGAATCGTTCATGGACTCTCCGCGAAGCTGCGAAACACATATACGTGAGAGTACATCGTACTGGCCTGGCTGCTATGGAGACTCTTACTTCAGGTGGGAAGTCGTGCGTAAAGCTCTTGAAATTGGACAATGTCTCCCCTAATTCAATCTTTGGTGCATTAAATAGCACATGCAAGATAGCTTGAGTCGCGCATGCATTATTGATTACCTGGCGAACGGTAATATCAGGGTAAATTCATTCTCTGTCCCCTTTCACTACCATAGACTTCGTACTTGATTTGCAAAGTAGATCCGTGGGTCATCGAGATATTGCCTGTACTCTGATGCCGCTTCCTGACCTTGAGAATGTCGCTCTGAAGGATTCTCGTATCTGCACAGGAATGATGACGGTGATCAACATTCATATTTGTGTGTAGAAGACCGATTCGTTGAATCCTGTGGTTCATTGAACGACAATGCGCCGCCACAAGATCCGTCCCATTCATGTACAGCTGAGCTTACTTGAATAGAAAGATGAGTCCATATATATCCGTGCCTAATGCCTGGAAACTCTCATTGTCCATCGAGTATAGCTCTTCGACTTGCACATCCTGAGCGCCGTAAGTCTCAATCAATTCCGTGAAGACACCCGGGTCGCTTTCAATGGTGGACCAACTCATTGCTGATGGAAGTGACTGATCCAATGATGCGTGGTAGTACAAACAATTGAATGCTCAAATTCTTTTCGTCATCAATCCTTATGGATTAATTTCAAATTGCAGTGAATCACTTGACATATTCAACCAGGAATCCTCCAGGATGATGCAATCTTCAAACGTAGTTCTTCAAAGTTTCGGCAAAGCGACGGCTGCTAAAACAGGATCAGGTAAATATCGAGAACTCGAATCGAATCACTTGAATAGTTAATGGAGAGGAAACAGAAATGTATTCTTTGTGGGATACACAAAACAGAACAAGTACGACCAAATCAAACATCGGAATGGAGGAAATAGCTCCGTTGCCTGCTGAAGCTTCAGGCTTACGTAACGATACCGGCAGAGGATCACGTTCCCTTAAAAGAGTTTATCGATGATGTAGCGGCGAATGCACATATTGGAAACCCTTTTCCTCGGACGCTGGTACTACCTTTGGGGAACTAGGCGATCGAGGCGACTGCTTCGTCTCCAGTCCCTTTGTGTTTGCGGCGGACTGCTTTCTGAAAAGCATTGAAACAGATGTCATAAAAACTTCTTGCTCTTGCTCAGTAGCTCTTTGCTTTCGCTGTACTTTGCGCCTAGGTTTTGAAGAGGAGAAGGATACCCTCATGTTCTTAGCCCCGGAGGACGCAAATAGCGGATTTTTTAGGGCTTCGTCCGACGCGGTCCTCACAGGGCTAACTTGACGGAGTGATTTATCATCATTCGGGAAATCGCTTTTGCGTGACTTAGACGGTGCTCTTCCAGGAGAGTTCCGTAGCTTTGGAGGCTCCTTCTTTTCGGCTTTGGGCCTGAAAGACCCGCCCGAGGGGACTACTTGTAGAGTGGGATTCCGAAAGGTGCTGTTGGTGCTTCTCGGAATGTCACGATTACGGTTGTTCACGTGGCGTCCGGGACTACGTCGGCGGGAATAAACATACAGTAGTATTGCTGCCAGAAGAAGAACACCACAGCCTATCAGGACTGGTGCTGACCACGAAGGTAATCCTGAGTGGCCCTGAGGAGAAGACTCGGCAGCAGCCCCTTTTGTGCTGGCTGGACTTGTAGGGCCTGGCGCATTTGCATGCCGAACAACTTTCTCCGATGCCTTGCGGAGTTCCATGCTGATTGGAAGCGCTTTTTCTTGTAAAACATGCTCCAGAAACTTCGCTATGGTGTCAGTCTGAACCGAGATGGAATTGAACGCGTCCCTCACGAGGAACGTATCGAATTCAGATTCGTCATCCTTCTGCTGCATTTTTGACGCCACAAGCATAAGCTCAATTGCCATTGCATCCGCTTCGTCGTCCTCGAGAAACCGGGAACGTAAGGAGCTCACGCTCCCTACAGCCACTTGCTCGTTAACGATCTTCCTGTTGAATGATATTTTGACCCTCTTCTCGTCCGCAATATCCCACATTTGCGTTATCAGAACCCTATGTTGTTCGTAGGTCAGGTCCGGATAAGTGTCTTTGAGGAACCCATCAATCTCCTTACCGAGGATGTGACGGAATTTCTGGTAGTCTGTTTCATTCAGTATCGACGAAGAGATTCCTTCTATCTCATATTCTCCAACTACGAATAGGCTTTCAACAGACACATCCTCTGGCAGCTGGATGACAGTTGGCGAAGACAGGGGAGTGGGTGTCCCAGTTCGAGTTACAGACGGTGTGCCGGTAGGGGTACGAGTAGAAGATGGTGTATGGGTAGGAGTCCGTGTTGGAGTTCTGCTAAGAGAAATGGTGCTTGTTGGAGTCCTCGTTGGCGTCCTGCTCAATGAGGTAGTGCTTGAAGGTGTAGCGCCCAGGGAGGTAGTCGGGGTCTGGGTAGGTGTTTTCGTTCGCGTCGGGGAGGGTGTGGCTGCTGACGTTCTTGGAGCAGAGAACGTCGAGGTAGGGGTTTCAGTAGGACTACCAGTTGCGCCCAATGTCTCTGCCGCGGAAACAGTGCTCGTACTAGTCATACTGGTGGAGGGAGTGGAAGTCCGTGTAGGCGTTCTTGTAGGAGTTTCCCGGGCGGAATTGGAAGCCGAGGTGGAAGGTGTACGAGAACTGGAAGGGGATGTACCGAAGGTAGAGGTTGTGGATGAGCTGGGGGTCTTCGTCGACGAAGGTGTAGGTGTGGAAGCTGCACTCTTGCTAGCCGTGGGGCTATTAGAAGGCGTGTCCGAAGGAGTGCGTGTCGGTGTTCGAGAGCTGGAAGGTGAAGTTCCAAACGTTGCAGTAGTCGAGGGGGTTGAAGAAGGGGTCTGAGTAGAGCTAGCAGTTGCACTTGCGGTAGCGGTCTCTGAGGCCGTGCTAGAAGGTGTGCGGGACGGAGTCTTGGAGCTGGAAGGGGAAGTACCAAATGTAGCGGTCGTGGACGACGTATGAGATGCTGTGGAAGTTGGTGTGTTCGTGGAAGTACCGCTCTTACTGGGGGTTGGCGTTGAAGAAAAGCTTGTGGTAGTACTCGGAGTAACAGTATTAGAAGGGGTGTTCGAAGGAGTGTTGGAAGGAGAGGTTCCAACAGTTGCCGTAGTGGACGACGTTACGGAGGGAGTGGGAGTCGGCGTAGGCGTATTACTTGCAGTTCCTGTTTGAGTTCGTGTGGCCGTTCTAGACGCTGTAGGTGTCGAGGTACTTGTTGCAGTCCTAGTTAAAGACGGTGTGCCAGATTTGGAAGGAGTTCGCGTTGCAGTTCCAGTGGAGGTCTCCGACGCAGTAGGGGTGGGTGTCCGCGTGTTCGATGGAGATGCTCCAACAGACAAGGAAGCGGTTGTCGACGGAGTGCCAGTGCGGGTAGGAGAGGCGGTCCCAGTACTACTGGGAGTTCTTGAAGGAGTACCAGTCCTTGTTGGAGTGTCAGTTGGTGTTTTGGTAGGAGTCCTCGTGGAAGTAGGAGAGGTACTGGGGGTTCGGGTTAGGGTGGCAGTGTTGGATGAAGTCCCTGAGGGAGAAGCCCCTTCGGAGGACGTTGGGGTCCTTGTTTGTGTTGCCGTTCGAGAATTCGACGGCGATCCAGAGGAAGTCATCGATGATGTCCCTGTTTGTGTTGCCGTCCGAGAATTTGATGGAGTTCTAGAGGAAGTCATCGATGGTGTCCCTGTTTGCGTTGCCGTCCGAGAATTTGATGGAGTTCTAGAGGAAGTCATCAATTCAGATGCAGTGGGGGATGGCGTCTTACTTGGGGAAGCGGACTGGGTACTCGTTGGTGAAGGAGTTTGACGAGCTGTTTTAGTAGGTGTTCGACTAGCAGTAGGTGTTCGTCTTGCTGAAATAGTGGGCAACGGAGTCTTCGCAGCAGTTTCGGTTGCGGTAGGAGTCTTGGCGGCCGTAGGTGTGGTTCTTGCCGTCTTTGACGAGGAGGGGGTGGGGAAAGAAGACGTTGTTGGGAAGGCAGATGGTGATGCTTCTCTCTCAGGCTCGTCAAGCTGTGCCTTTTGCGAAGTAATGTAGCCCTTTTCGGCAAAGCCCTCCGATAAAATATACTCTGAAGATGTCATCCCTTCGATTGGTATGGCCACATTGACAAGCGCTCCAAATCTGCACGTGAATGCTTCGTTCACCACGAATTCTGTGCAGTTGTCACTGCTCAAACTTCTGGCGAGGACGTCTCGCCGCGGTGAGTTTGCACTATGCCTTTCTCTTTCCCGCTTGTTTTCTTTCAAGAGCATCAACCTTTCAAGGTGGTCCCGGCGAGCTGCATGGAAACTGTGTTAAAGTTGAACATGATCGAGACTTGGGGAACAACGTACCGTTTGGAAAGCGCTCGATCATTGCAGAAAGGCCGTCTGTATGCAGACATGACTCTACACACAGGTAAAATACGTCAAACAAGAGGATGTTTGGACATGTGAATACTCACGGTCGGACCCTACCAAGGGTAAATGCTCGTTCGTACTAAGAGCAGCGGTTCCAGCGCTGGAGTGCAGCATCGCAGCTACCATAACCACGAAGTACACTGAGAAGTACACTCGTGTCCCAGCAGATGCCGCCATTGTCGGAACCTGTACTCTCTTAAGGACAACAATAGAGCAATAGCAACAGAAGTCTCTAAGGCATCCACTTGAAGTCTTCTCTGCGGTTTCCACCAGTCAAAGCAACGGGGCACTCTTCAGAGACCTCAGCTGAAGGACGGTATGCTATAGCGTTTGATACCGTTCGAGACGAAGTATGCTTCATTCAAGACAGTAAACTGAGTGACAGAGTCTTGGAACAAAACATACACATCACTTTGTTGTTCCAGCGGCCCTCGCACGCTGGGTCTTTTTGTTCGGAGATCCCTCCTGGCTTTCCCCCAGATTCTCAGGAAAACTTCCCACCTACCCCTTTTGTCATTTTAGCCTCGAGACCCTCGCCCGGTTCAACTTGAACTCGAAGCTTTCAAACGTCGATGTGATCATCTTCAACCAGGGAACAAGCCCAGCTACTATATTGTAAATGCAATCGACCACCGCCTTCAGCATTGCTTGTTTGTCGTGACAAAAAGCACAAAACACGCGTACTGGCGATGCAGCTGTATTAGAGGAGACTGTCGCAGTTTATTGCGTGACAATGCATGAATTCTCCATGTCTCATGATGTACTGGTCTACAGGGAGTATCCTTGGTATGGTTGCATCACCATCTAATACAGAGAAATGTGCAATGTACAAGACAGGAACGCTGACAAGAACGAGACGTGGTGAACGCTCATACACGCATATGGTATATGTACATGTAGGTTCCGCGACAGATACAGTGTACGGTAGTCCACTGACTACAAGTTGACTGTGTGACAGTTCAACTAACATCGATACATGTATGAACATATGCAGCAGCGGTCCTCGCGAAAGACGAAACAGAGAGCAACGTCGCACCGACCATAGCATATGTATAATATATTCGATAAGCCTCATGTGCTCAAACAGCACTCCACCTTATGACGTTCACGTTTCCTAGACGACTACGGAGCACAGACACGATGCTTTAGACCCTCTAAAGCACACACACACACACAAATGTGACAGATAGAGCACATGTGGCATCATTTTGCAGAGTTCCACAGGTCATTCCAGTGACTCCACTACGACTTGGATGTTTGACACAAAGTTTGGAGTTTACGCATGCCATCCATGTATCCTACAGCACACTGCTACAACCTCAATTACATTACGGTAGTAGTAGTTTGTATTGGTACAGTATTCTTCCTATCAGAAGACGTGTCGTACAACCAGCGTGTATTATTTATGGCCTACCGAAATGTAGTTGGGGGATCTTCACGCCGTCGAAGATCTCCCCAGAGCCCTCCTGCAATGCCCCTGCGCTCACCAACACTCAGACTCTTTGTGAGCGCTGTATGAGGTTCTTCACACGTATGCTTTCAGAGCGTCTTGGGCCTCGCTCTTCCGGAGTGGGCACGGAGGGCTCGCTATTACCACACATACATACATACATGTGCGGATCACGAATACGGTACCTCATGTACTGTACGTACTGACGGAGTGGGCACATATTTTCGGCGTCATAAGTCTGACTACTGAAGCAGATTGATGGGCTCAGATGGTACAGTTGGTTGCTCCCGAGGCAGCGTCTCCGACATGTTTTCGGAGTGGCTTCTTTAACTCGCCGGCACCGCAAGAATCAGTCTTGCTACACTTGGACCTCTTCTCAACCTTTACCACATGTGCATGAACAAGGATACCGCTCATTGTTGTTGATTACTGATCGTTGCATCCGGAGTGTGGTGATAGTGATATCACTGATATGACATTCGGTCGCAAGTTCCAACCACCCGGAACTCTTCCAGTCAGTTCGGTTAACCAGTGGGCCGCAGCGGCACCGCCAGGCTAGACAGTGAGTATAGTATAGTTTGTTGGTGGAGATTGCAGTATATGCTTAAGACTATTTCTTTTTGAGGGCACATATCCTCTGTTAAATAGCGTCTTAACGTGAGTGAGTGGGTATGAACGTGGTTTCTTCGTTGTTGGTTTCTCAGAGGCAAGAGGATGTATCTATAAGGGATCAGTGCCACGAGCCAATTTAGGTTGTCAGATACTTGCAAAATGTTGGTTTCGTCAAATGGGCCATGTTCTGTTTCCTCATTTCTCCTCGGGCTTACTACGGTAATGGAGGCTGGTACTTCCTTGCGACGTATACCATGTTCGACGATTCCTCGGTCATTCCTCGTCTCTCCCCCAGACAGCTGGCTGGGCAGCCTGTCGCACGGACTTTCGCTCGCTGGCTTGCTTGGTGCGCAAGGACAGCTTATATTTTGTATTGCGACTTGCAGAGAGACGGGTATACTTACTTGAAGTGATTCTTTTTTGTTGTTCTGCGCAGTGAGGATTCACCAAACCCTGCCTATGTGTCCAGCAAGCCTCTTTCCGTGAATTCCCCGCCAACGGCCGTGGACGAATGAGCTCAGGATGTGTAATTGTCATGCTCTTTTCCCCCTTTTCCGGTACATGTTTATGCTGTGAGAGCCGAGTCGAGTGCGAGTAGAGTATGTCGCACGGCAGGGGTAAATCGTCCAAAGTCGCCCCGTTATTGGCCAGCGAGGGGAGTGCTCCCAGCGTCGGAAATGACGAAGAGGATGTCACTAGGGCAATTAGCGTTCGCTGTAAGTACTTTCTGGTTTTTTGTTGTTGCTGCTCCCCCGTCCACTACTGTAGGTGTCAAGGAGCTTTCACTCGGTGGGTGCCTTCGTGTGCTTGCTTGCAGCCTTTGGCTCAGGACTGGGAGGAGGAAGGGATACTCTGGCTCAAACGTTGAACGACAACATTAGAGTGGACAGTCGATCTTTGCAGTTTCGATATGAAGGCGATCGGAGAGGCAGTTCGATTGCTGCTCTGCTGACAAACGCGTACAAAGTTAGGAGCGCTGTCAGGTATCAGCGGCCTTTGCGCTATACGTTCCTTGCTGGAATAGTGGCTATTTTTCTGTCATTTTTTCTGGACGATGAGCCCTTCCAACCCAACGGATCCTTAGAGTGGTTACTGTTCATCGCTCGATTAGGACTGGCCCTTCCAGCAGCTTTGCTGACTGTGTTGTTTACGTTCACGCTCACGTATAGGAAAGGACCGGATTGGGTAGGAGTGCCTGCCATGCTCGTTGGTGTTGCTACCGTTGTAGTGACGGTGTTGGCAGATAATGCAGGTACGTTCGAAAACTGTACCAGCGCTTTGGTCCACTCTCCTTCTTGCTTACATGGCAGCGATATTTACTACATGCAGCCGAGGGAGTGGTCACCGTGGTGCTTGTCTACTTGTTTACGTTTACGCCAGTCAGTTTGTGGATCTTGATGGGCCTTGCCGGTTTGTCGATCATTCTATTCGGTTTGTCTTCAATGCTCGCTTCAACAACGTCTTCGGAGGTATTAGACAATATAGGAGTCCTTATTATCACTGTAATTGCTCTTTCTATCGTTACCCACCGTGTAGAATGGTCTCTGAGAGAAAGCTTTCTGGATGAGCTCCGGATGAGAGCAGAGCGGTCGCTGCTATTACATGAGAAGGAAACTGCACATTCCTTGCTGAGCTCTATGCTTCCTTCAACCGTTATTTCACAACTGAAGAAGCAAAAGCAGAATATTGCAGAAACATTTGAAGGGGTGACCATCCTGTTCTGCGAAATTGCTTCGTTTGCGGACTGGTATTCATCGGTTGATAGGATAAGCGTGGACCGGTCTGGAGCACGGCAAGTATACCGGGATAAATTGAGTCCAGAAGAAATCGTTCGTGTACTGAACATTGTGTTTAGTGTATATGATTCTGTATTAGACACGTTTCCGATACTGCGGAAAGTAGAAACGGTAAGTGAGGTTCTCTGTAGTATCTTTTTTTCCTGTATCTGCATTAGGAATGAATATGTCGCTCCAGGTAAATGAGGTATATATGGTCTCTGGTGGCTGCCCTACCCGGACTCCTCGCCATGCAGAACACGTTTCAAATTTGGGAATAAGCATGATTGAGCATTTGCCCGATATTAGAAAGAAAGTCTCTGAGGAATTGTCAATTGACGCGTCCACACTAACCGTTAGAATCGGTATACACAGTGGATCAGTAATTGCTGGCGTCACCGGGATATTGCAACCTCGATATAAGCTTTTCGGGGATACGGTTAATACGGCATCGAGAATGGAGTCGACATGCTTGAAGGGCGCTGTACAAATTTCTCAAGCTACTAAGAACTTCCTTGACAGAGGATTGGTGAACTTTCGAATACGTTCGCGTGGCTCGATCCCAGTTAAAGGGAAGGGCAATATGACAACGTATTGGTTAGAGGGCCGAGAATCGTTACTGCCTTTTGAGACAAACATCAAGGAGGATCAGTCTCCAGCGACGGTCGTCGACCCAGAATTTGTGTCTTCAGAAGATCGAGAAACGACTGCCGAGCACAACGGAGAACCGGAGCACGGACGTGCGGTTGACAGTAAGTACTTGTGGTGCTCCAAACTTATTGCCTGTACTCGTCATAGTTCGCTTCGTGTGCGCAGTGAATTTTAAGCATCCTTTTTCGCCAGATGAATCATTCAGCGGCTCCGGTATCCTTCCGAGGAGGTTTTCTATGGACGCTCCTGTGTATCGGAACGCAGATACAAATGACGAGTTCGACAGGAGTGAGGCGTTGAGTACCACGTCTCGGCATCGGACAAAAGAGGCACATATGGAAACTACATTGAATGCGATGACAAAGCGTTACTTGAATCCTTCGGCGCAGGAAATTCATGCAACTGCTGAGACGGGAAAACGACGTTTCCGTAGAGGGAGTGCGTACGTTCATGTCAGGCATGCGGTTGACATATCTCCCAACATTGAGCCGGAAGCTCAAAAAGAGAATGACTTTTTCACCCCAAGCGGCCCAGAGAAATTTGATAATGCTAACCCTGATGAAGTCGTGAAGGAACATATACGTTCGTCAAATGGATTGGCGACTGTAGACAACTTAATGCACCTGAGCGGCCCAGTTCGGGACCGCTCTTGTAGTGTAAGTGTCCGCAGAAACGGCAACACTCTGAAGGATCAGAATGTCCACGCGGCGACCTCTGCGGATCTTTCGCCACTTCGGCGGGTGCAATCCGAGACTAGAGGTGGCTTCCAGGGCGGAAAGGGGAGACAAAAATCGTTGTCCTTCAACGAAGAAGACTTTAGGAAGTGGTACACATCAATGGAAAAGACAGAGAATGCCCAGCAGACAGGCACAATTCCGCAATCGTTACAGCGAGAGGGAAGTGAAGCAGCGGGGGCGCATAGCCACAGCAAATCGGCCCAGTTTTTCGCCAAATTCCTGTCCACACCGAAGGAGAAGGATGACAGTGACTCTCACGATTCCGAAGACATGGGACAGAATAGCAATATGGTGTCCTCGTACCTACGAAAGTTGAATCCTGAGAAGGGGACAGGTGCATATGATATTTTTAACCTGAAGAGCCCTGCCACTACACCTGCCTACAGCAGTCATAGCGAGTATGGAACCTCCCCTGCACAAGGGGATAATGCGACTGATGGTAGACCTACACCGACCCCTAAACGAGGAAACAACAAACCAAAGTCCGGACCGCGGCGTAGGTTCTCCTTTGGGGAGGTCGATGTGGATGACCATACGGATAAACCCAGCTTGCTCGGACAGGAACCTAGTAAAGGTGACAGCACGTTGGGCGTTGCCGATGAACGTAAGGAAGATACTGTCCAACCCAAAAAGTTTACATTCGATAGTGTCCTCGAAGAAATTGATGAGGAGGTACCTAAAGGAAGTCCGAAGAAGTCTGAAAGCTATTTTGGTGATGACAAAGACCGCTACTTACCCGCTGAAGACCCCAAATACAATATTTTCCACGCTGAACCCGATGTGGACTTCGTGACAACGGGACGTGCAGAGCCAGCTGTTGTCTCTTCTGACTCACCGGAGAAATCCGGCAGGACGTCTGCCAAGGATGTCGATGAGGCTACAATGATCAAGCGAGCGCGCATAGCATTGTGCCTTCACTATACTAAAAGAGAATGGAGCACGAGCAAGATTGAACATCGTTACATAGATTCCCGATCGAGAGCGTGGAGAGAATTCGTCCGGTTTACCCTACTGCTTCTTATGGCAGCCGTCGTTTTGATGTTTATTCGTGATGCCATTAAGTGGTTTGGTTTCGACGATCAGGATGCCAAATGGATGGAAATCCTGATAGTTAGATACGCTGTTGGCCTGCCGCTGTTACTGGGGTTTGCGTTTTTCACTCATCACCCGTGTTTTAGGAAGAATAAAATGGTGGCTGAACTATCTACAACCCTTCTTTTTTTCACGTTCGGAGTCTTAATCAGTGTGATTTCTCTGCTAGGTGATAAACCGGGTGGAGGCGTTATGTTGGTGTATATTGCTTATTGCATGCATATTGGCTTGATCCCCTTTGCGATTCGCTGCGGGGTCATGAGCATGCTAATTGTGATTCAGACAACAGGTCTAGCAATCGTTTTCAACAATAGCTCCATAGTGGCGACTGAATTCACTTACCTCCTGGCGACCCTAGTCTGTCAGGTTCTTGTTGCTTATGGAGTGGAGTATCATAACCGGCATAACTTTTTCAGGAAAATTTTGCTCAAACGGCAAAGTAAAGCTCTTGCAAAAGAACGGCAGCGGACCCAAAAGCTGTTGTCAAATCTTCTACCCTCCGAAATAGTTTCGCAACTTCGAGATCGGCCTCCTGGAGGAGTTCTGGCATATTCCCACGAGGAGGTGACGATTCTGTTCACTGATTTAAAAGGGTTTACCGCATTTAGCTCAAGCGTGTCCCCAAAGCAATTGGTCAATTTTTTGAATGTTATGTTCAGTACGTTTGACCGTATTACGCACAAGTACGGTATTCAGAAGATTGAAATTATTGGGGATGCCTACTTCTGCGTTGCTGGATGTCCAACGTTTGTGAGTGACCATGCGGAAAGGTGTGCTAATGCGGCACTGGAGATGTTATACTTTATGCCGCGTCTCCGCAGTGTGGCGGATGCTGACGTTCGTATGCGCATTGGTATACATACTGGTCCTGCAATATCTGGTGTTGTAGGTCGCAAAGACCCGCGCTATCACTTGTTTGGAAATAGCGTGGAAACTGCTATGTCAATGGAAAGTGAGGGTGTTCCTGATGAAATCCAGATCTCGGACGCCACGTACCTCAGGCTTCATGAACGACAACAGCGACGTGCCGAAGCATTCGTTCGTGCTGTGTCTCGTGTTCATCGTGCTCGAAGGAGAATCAGTAAGAAGAAGCAGGTAGGCTTACCCGCTGGAGATTCCAAAAGGGCGGGATTGACGCGTCAAGATTCGTGGAATGTCTCCGCGCACGCTCGACAGGACTCATGGCAACGAAAGATAGGGGGGGATTCTGGAGAAGGACCAATGCACGCTCCCTCGTCTGCTCTCCATGGGTCCCACTCGCGATCGAGGAACGTCTCTGGTGAAACGATGGACACATTTGGCGAACTGACACGGATCCCTTCTCACTCATTTCACGCGTCAGATAGTTTTGTCATTCAACGGTCCCAATCAAATCGTGATTGGACTAACTCAGCACAGGCAAATGAGTCGTTCTTTCAGCTGTACACAGGTGAGCCATCTACCTTAGCAGAGGGTACCTCAGGGATTTTCAAGCGCAATAGTGATGTCGACTCGTGGGTATATTCCGATGGACGAGGTGACGTTACGGTTGTTCAAATCTGGGGAAAAAAGGGGCGGTTCCTTGGCTTCGATGTTGAGGGCAACACAGTGATGGCACCTTTATTGGATAATGCCCTGACTAGAGACGTTGACGTGTCGTCGCTGGCTCCGTATATCGATGAGTCAACGAAGCAAGCTCTTGTGGGACACTCTTCGTTTATTCGCGAAGTTCAGGTGAAAGACAGTGTTTTGTGTACGTCAAATCGTGCCAGAGGTTGTTTCCATTTCGTAATGGATATGACAGACATAATACCAGCTGATTTACTGCCATGTAGTCCACATAATGACGAAGAGTTTACTGACGAATTAGCCCCTTACAGTAGCGTTGGTGTCAGAGTTATTGCAGAAAAGCCGAAGCGTGACTTACCTCATAACAGGTCCAGCAACAAACGTAAAGGTGCTGGGTTGCGTCTAAGTGAATCCGCTATGAACGCTGCTGCTTCGGGGTCATTCATGCCGCTGGCCACTCCAATGTCTCCTTCCAGGAGAAAGAATGAAGCCGCTCGGGCGGATACTGCCATATACGGGCAAGGCGCGGTGCAGACGAAAACAGCAAACGACGCCAATGATGCTTGCATAGTTGAACTAAATGAGGATGATAACGATAGTTCGGATGCATCAAGCAGAAGGTCTTCAGTGTATTCCAACTATCAGGATGACTTTGAGCAGGAAACTCACAATGCCGGTCAAACTCTTGTGCGCGTCTTTTCTACAGAGTCAACGCAAGGTGCTTCCAGTAGCCGCTCTCTGGATATAGAGGATGCCGATGGGTTTTCGTCGGAGCGAAGTGGCACTGGAGCAAGTTCAAAATCAAATGAGGACGACTACAACGAAATGGATGAGTTGGCTCAAAAGCTGAACTCGGATGTTGTCATGGCTGAAGATTGGATTGAGCATGCATTCTTCCATCCAGGTGGGGGTTTTTTCTTTTGCAAACCGCGTACTGATGTGCGTGTGAAAGATCGTCAAACGTATTTTCTTACTCGTGGCCTGCCCCCTGCGGTAACATTTGCTGAGTCGCCAACTAGTAGAACCGGCCCGCAGGAGTTTGACTACACAGATGAAACGTGAAGTCTATTCGTGAATACCGCTAGCTGCAACTATTTTGCGATTTATTTGTGCCCTCGTGATCAAGTAGGGCCCCAATTGATCAGCGAGTCGGAGGTATTGGTCATCTGTTTGTGTGTGCTGCTTTCCGCAGGGCTTGAGGTATTCTTGGGTTCAGTTCAGTTCGAGAAAGCTGTAGTATCCATCTCCATCTCTCAAAACATCCACCTGTGCTACACCAGTCTATTGAGACAGCACGTACGTAGTTCCATTATGAATTTGGGGCATTCAGCGCTCTTTCCGGCTCTTCCTAAATTGCCACAATTCCGCAACCAATGACATACAGTACAGTGAGCAGACAATCAATGCTACGAGGACATTGTAACTCAGAACATACGACTTCCAATCAACCACAGCACTTGCAGAGTATATTTCAGGAATAAAGACTTTACTGTCAAAAATTCCACACGACGCAGTACGTAACCACTTTGGCGATTCCTCCATCCCCCCTGTCCTGTGAAGCTGCCTCGCATGTATAGATAAAACCACGTATCAGACCGAGCATAGGCCTTAGGGTGACACGTCAAGCAGTCTTGTTGATGAAGTATCCTTCTTTCTCAGACCGCACACACACACACACACACACACACACACAGGAAACACGGGGGTGGGGGAAAGGAAGCAGAAATGGAAACAATAAGCTCCAGGAGGAGGAGGATGAGGAGGAGGACAGGAGGGGCTCCTTCCAGTGCACTGGCATGCATGATGTTTTTAGCTCTACTACCACTGATATCACAAGGAGAGACAAAGTCCAACTCTGAGAGTGCAACCCCACCTGAAATGGCAAAGGGGCAAGGGCGCACCAAGGAGGAAGCAGAGACCGTCGACCCTCAACAACCAGTGTATCCGGAGCATCCCGTGGCCACAGGTGTGGCGCATCAGAAAAGCTACGACATGCTTCTGGTGCTCTTCATACTGGGGGTGGCGTCGGTGGTGGCCTGGAAATGGTTTACGAGGAATTACCCGACGCAGGCGGTGCATATACGCTACATGGCAGCGTCGACGTGGACGCAATTGCGACGGTGGTACGCGGATTATGGACAAGTTATTATTCACAGAATGGTTTTGCTGGGACAGGATGCGATTCACTATCTCCTGGGGCGACGAAGAGCGCCCTCAACGAGTGATCGGCATTCCGAAGAAGAAACTCAATCCTTGTTGGGCTCTTCCTACGACATCGAACGAAATGGCGGTGCAGGTACGACGGACTCAGCCCAACGTGTGCACCAAAGAGACGCACCGACAGTCAATGGTTCCGCAAGCTCTGCTAGTCGACAAATGCCTCGGCTTTTGGGGACTAACAACAAACCCATTGAGAAGTTTGGGACCACGGGAAGAAATCTACGCCAGCTGGAATCAGTTGTGTCCCGGGAGCATTTTCCCAAGATTGTGCGTGAGCTGCCTAGCCGATGCGTTGCCAAGGACTGGAAGATAGTGTTCCATACAGCTCTTGATGGTTATTCAGTGCATACATTATACCAGAAATGCAAGAAGTTAAAGCACAATGAGCCTATACTGATGTTTGTTATGGATGAAAAAAGACATGTGTTTGGTGCTTTTCTCTCACAGCCATGGCGTGTCCATCCGCAATTCTATGGGAGCGGGGAAACGTTTATTATGAAGTTACATCCTTTCTTCCAAGTTTGGAGGTGGTCAAGGAAGAATCATATGTTTCAGCTGGCCAAGCAGGAGGGAATAGGTGCAGGAGCAGGCGGAAGTTTTGCCTTCTGGTTGGATGCAGCTTTAGAGCAGGGGCACTCTGATGCGTGTGAGACGTTCGATAATCGATGCCCGCTGAGCTCATCAGAAGATTTCAAAGTGGTAACAGTAGAAGTATGGAAATTCCAGTCAAGAGTCTAATGCTACACCATCGCTGATACGCAGATGTTGTCATGTACACGAATGTTGGAAGGCTGCGAGGTTAATATTATGTTGGTGGTACCTTCTTGTGTGTAGGTAAGGGTTGGACATGTACAAGCAAGTAGATACTCCTTGCGATAGCTTAGTTCCACCAATCTACTTTTTTGCGATGGTGTTGATCTCCAGGTGGGGGCTCCTTTAGCATGTCTTGCACACGCTTTTGGTATCTTTCCTCCTCGCGTTCTTGGAGCTTTCGTTCCAGATACTCGGCTTGTGCTTCGCGCTCGCGTTGGCGTTGTTTCTCTTCCATCTGCGCCTCAATGTATTCGTTTTGTCGTCTTTTGGCGCGTTCTTTGACAGCCTTCTGCTCTTGCTCTCGGCGCTCCATTTCTTTTTGTCGTTCACGGTCTGCCGCCATTTGTTTTGCATCGAGGTAATTATCAATATCTTTTTTCTTCTCTTTCTCTTCCAACTGCCGGGCTCGGGTTTCGTAGACTTCGTTCAAGAGTTTTTCTCGAGCCCGCTCGTACCGATCCCATTCTTCTTGTCGCCTCTGATACATACGGTCCTGCTCTTCCTGATAAAGACTATCTAGTGCTCCTTCTTCTTCCGCCTGTATTCGCATTTGCTCTTCTAACTCTTGCTTATGCCTTTGCGCTTCTTTCCTAGCTTCCTCAGCTTTTTCCCGTTCGATTCGATCTTCTTCGCGTTCCTTCTCCAAGACTTGTTGAAGCCGTCGCTCATCTTCTTCTTTTTCTTTCCGTTTTTGTTCGTCGTGCTTCTGTTGTTCCACGCGATTAAACCGCATTGTTTCCTCCATGTGTTCACGGGCTTCGCGTCTTCTGCGTTCTTCCTCTTCGATCTGTCGCTGGCGCTCCTTTTCATCTTCGTCGATCATTTTCTGATCCCAGTTACGGTGATACTGCTTTTCGCGCGCTTTCATCGATTGCTTCAAATCCATTTGATTTTCAAGCATTTCTTTGGTCGCAGTTTTCAGCGCATTTTTGTTTTTTGCCTCTCTCTTCTCTCTGTCGGCTCCCTTCATTGCGTGCTTTTGATGCTGTAAATCCATCTGTGCTTCCCACTCTTTCTGTTGTTGTATCAATCGTTGTTTCTCTTCCACCTGGTCGGCCTGCCTATCAGCAGCACGCAGTTCCAGCATCTTGGAGTCCCTGCTCCGAAGTAGGTCTGACCCATTCCTCCACCTTTGCATCTCACGTTTCTCTACTTCTGCTTGCCGTTCTTTTTCCCGTTGTTGCTGCAATTGTCGCGCATAATCAAACATCTTCTGTTTCCGGACTTCCGGCGGCTCGAAACTGGTTTCGATTTCCTTCTCATACATGGCTTTTTCGTACTCCAATAGCTGTGCTAGCTTGTATCGACGACGATCAAGGTCATCCTGGAGAGCTTGTTTCGCCTCGTCTAACTTGGTTTGCGCTATCCTCTTGTTCACTTTGGCTCCCGAACGCGTCTCGAAGGCGGCGCGAGCCCGTTGATCAAACTCCTCTCGTTTCATGGCCTCAGCATCTTCCCGACGGGCTTCTTCCGCCCGTCGGACACGAATATTGAATGGATCCATCCTCTCCGATTTTTCAGTATTTCACCTCAAAACGTAGCGTAATAGCGGTAAGAAAGGCCTGTATCTCTATGAACTCCTTCTTAGACAAGGCTTTTTCTCAATGGCTGACGACGAAAGCAAATAGATGCGCGCAGATAAACTTTGAATATATTCACGGTCGCTGTGACATCTCTGACAGCCCTCGTATGATACGACATGCCAGACTGCATTGCCAGTGGTGCTACACTGTTAACGGCTTTCCCACCTTCACAAGAGCGGCTTGACCAAGTTGACCTGGCCTTATACGCCAAAGGGAAGCAGAGGCATTTGCATGGGAGGAATGCCCCGGATTGTGTCTTTTATGTTACAGCTGCTGTTACGTTGAACTGGGTATGCACCAGGTTTCATTTTGTTGCTTCTTTCTTTGAAGGTTAAGGACCCTGACGTCACGGCCTGCATGCGCACGGCAGGAGGGTAGTGAAGGGAGAGACAATGCTGCGTATTATTGTTAATAAGACGACCCGTGCGGTGAATACGGGACAGTGCCAAAGACTCGTGGCCAATGCTCGAAAATTTAGTAGCCTGGGAATAGGGAGAGCAAAGGGCAATGCGCTGCGGACTACCAGCCTGGCGTGTTACGGAGGAAGAGGATGCATGCAAGGGCACCTACGACGCTTTCTGGAGAGGGCACATTCCACGAGCGCAGCTACGCAGGCCACAAGTGCGCAGACGGTCTCACGCCCGGTTGCATACTGGCTTTACGGAACTGCAGGAATGGTGTTTGCCATGGTCGTCTTGGGTGGAGTGACGCGACTCACTCGCAGCGGATTGTCGATGGTAGACTGGCGGCCTCAGGGGAGTTTGCTTCCCTCTACCGAAGAGGAGTGGATGAAAGAATTTGAAAAATACAAACAATATCCGGAATACAAGAGACTCAATTTGGGAATGACGTTGGACGAGTTTAAGGAGATATATTTTATGGAATGGCTCCATCGGATGTGGGGTCGAGCCATTGGAGTTGTGGCGACTGTGCCTTTGATATACTTCGCTGTTCGGCGTCAAATTCCGAAACAGGTACTTCCCTATATCTTGGCCGCCTACTCGTTAGGTGCTTGTCAAGGATTTGTGGGTTGGTGGATGGTGAAGAGCGGCTTGGAAGATCCCAAGGATAAACATGGTATCCCGCGGGTCTCACCGTATCGTCTTGCAACCCATGTAAGTCCGTATTTTGTAACTGAACGAGTTCTTGTTTATCCATTACTTAAATTTCATATTTTCATTTTCTATTCGATGATGCAGTTGGGTTTTGCTTTCAGTATATACGCACTCTTGTTCTGGGGAGGTATGAATGCGACCCATCCGAAACGCTGGACGCAGATGTCTCCCGCACAGCGATCAGTAATACAAAGTTTTCGGCTCAAGGCGAACGCGGTATTTTCTATTTTGGCTCTCACAGCTGCAAGTGGTGCTTTCGTAGCTGGAAACGATGCGGGTCATGCATACAATGACTGGCCTCTGATGGCCGGTAAAGTAGTACCGGATGAATTATGGGACGACGAAATGAAGCATTGCAATTTCTTTGAAAATACGGCAACCGTGCAGTTCGATCACCGCATACTTGCGTATACATCTTTGACAGCAGTGACAGCACTATTCTTTACGGCTCGGCGGCCATCCACATGGAAATATCTTCCTTCCCGTGCCCAAACAGCATTAAAGGCTATGGGGGGAATGACGGTAGCGCAGGTGTCCATGGGCATTGGCACACTGCTCCTGTATGTTCCTATCCCTCTTGCGGCTTGCCACCAAGCTGGCAGCTTAGTGGTTTGGTCGACGGGGCTGTGGTTACTTCATGGACTGAAATACGTGCGCTAAACCAATATGTACTTCCAAGCGTATGTACAGTTTCCCGCTTCACTTTCCACAACATATCCATACACACGTCCATCCCAAGGAAAAACTATATAGCTATCCAAATCCTTGTCTCTAGTGGGGTGTTTCCACCACTCCATCCCATTCCATTCCGTTCCATTCCCAGTCCACCAGCAGACGCGAGCTTCGCCGTCTGCCCCATGGCCCATGGGGGGGGTTTGGTTTTGTGAAGGTGGGTCTGGCCGTGTTTGAAATATGGCTGGAGGGAGGGAGTCAAAGCATGGGTGGAAAGGGACACAGAGGGAGCCCGGGCCCGGAAGGCAGAACACCCCCTTTGTCCTAGACTATTCTAGACTAGCGACGCCTGTTTGTTAGCAGCAGCAGTTAGTGCATGTGTTTGCTTCTTTGTTTCTTGCGTGGTGCAATAGAATACATACCACACCATTGGGACATTGCCAAGAAAGAAAACAAAAGCTTTTTTTCCCCCCCTTGTGTAAGGGGGCCAAGAAAGGAAAAGTGAGAGACACTCTAAAGTACTTGCTCTGTGTTGCGCACACACACATACATACATACACACGCACGCACGTACATACAAGAAAGGAAAAAAGAAGAAAAACTTGTTGAGAGGGGAACCCGAACACTCACGTAGATAGAAGACATACCACATAGGAAAGGACAAAGAAGACTTGTTTCTGCTTGTTTACCGGGGAAAGGAAGGATGTCATCGTCTGAGGAGGAGGAACATGGCCGCTCTTCTTCGTCTCGAGGGCCGCAAAGGCGGTCAGCACGGCGTCCAGCGCGATATACGGGGGATGATATGTCCTTTAGCAGTGGGGAGGAGTCCAGATCCAGCTCTTCGGAGGAAGAGCAGGATTTGCGCTTAGCAGAGTCAGACGAGGATGTCGATCAGGAAAAAAGTGAAGACGACGACGAAGAAGATGAAGCTCCAACGAGACCCGTGGCACAGCGTCGACGACTTTCTAGCTCCCGTGGCAAGACTGCTCCGAGTGGAAAGAAGCCTACGAGACGAAGTTCGAGGAGGGCTGCTTCCTGCCGCAAGTCCTACAACGAGGACAAGTTGGACGCCGATCTGCAAGATGAACTGGGCGACGGAGTGAATGGGGGGGAGGAAGAGGCTGCAGAAGATGACACGAACGACGAGGATTCAGAAGGGGCTGGCAGCAGCAGTACGAGAAGTCGAGCTCGTAGCACCCCGAGTAAACCAATTGGTGGAGCAAGTGGTCATCCCGGAGTCATCCCGTTACCAGAAGAAACCAAAAGACTGCAAATCGAAACGATTTTGGCGAGACGTAAGAAGTACAAGCATCGAGATACCGATGCGATGGAACGGAGGCACAAGCTAATTAGTGCAGCAGCAGATGGGGATGAAGATGGGGACGACGATACTGTTTCTAACTCTGGCAGCCCAGCCGCTGACAATGATGGAAGAGGCCTATCAAAGGATAAGCGCAAGGCAAGGGAAGATGATGCTGATTGGGAGTGGGAATACTTAATTAAATGGAAAGGTTTCAGTTATTTGCACGTGAGCTGGGAGACCCGTGACACCCTCGGTGAAATTGATCCAGTAATTGACCGTAGAATTGAGCGATGGGTGAAGAAGATGGAGGGTCAAATGGCTGCGCAGGGTGTTGATTCGTCTGCTGCGTCGGCCCTTGGTCTGAACGATGACGAAGATGAGAGTGAACCGTTTGACCCGTCGTATACGACAGTGGAACGGGTACTGGCATCTAATGTGGCTCCAGGAGATGACGGTAAGGAGGCATTGTATTTGGTAAAATGGATGGGACTAGGTTATGACGAGTGTACGTGGGAGCGTGGTGAGGATGTCGGTGATGAGGGGGCGATAAGCGCTTTCCGACTACGGCAGGAATTGCCTCCAAAGGAAGTATGGAAACCCAAGCCCCGACCGCAGCCAACGAAGTTCAAAAAGCTCCGTTCGAGTCCGGAATATGGCTTTGGAAAGACTGAAGTCCCGGAAAGAAAATCTGTACTCAAGTACGAGACTCAAGACGCTGCACGGGAACCGTTCGAACTTCGAAACTATCAGCTTGAAGGTCTCAATTGGCTTATCTTTAACTGGTTCAATGAGAGGGGATCTATCCTAGCTGACGAAATGGGGCTCGGTAAGACGGCCCAAATTTTGACGTTCTTCCATTACTTGGCGACTCATAATGATACTAAAAATTATGGCCCTTTTTTAGTGGTGGCCCCATTATCGACAATAGAACACTGGGCTCGAGAGACCAAGGTTTGGGGGGATGGAATCTTAGATTCAGTTGTTTATCATGGGCGCAGCACTTCCCGAGAAATCATCCGGCATAATGAATTTTTCTTTGCTGACCCGGATAGTCTACAGACTCAACCTGCTTTCCCGAAGTTGATTAAGTCACAGCCAAATAACCCAAGTAGTCTAGTTGCCCCGGTGTATAAGTTCAACGTGCTCATCACTACATATGAAATGGCGATGGCTGATCGCCAACTCTTGGCGCAAATTCCTTGGCAGTGCATCGTGGTTGATGAGGCCCACAGGCTCAAAAATCGATCGAATCGCCTCTATTCGGATCTTCAGACCTTTAAGAGGGATCATACAATTTTGCTTACGGGCACTCCTATTCAAAATGAGATACGTGAACTGTGGGCGTTGCTACACTTTCTGCATCCGGAGGGCTTCCCATTGTCAGGGTTCGATGCGTTTTTACGCAGTTTTGGGGAACTTCGAAACTCGGAACAGGTTCAGGAACTACACAAAGTATTACGACCATATCTTCTTCGTCGACTAAAATCCGATGTAGATGACACGTTAAAACTGCCACCTAAGCAAGAAACTATTGTGGAGGTAGAACTGACTGCGGTTCAGAAGCAATATTACAGGGCGATTTACGAGCGGAATACAAACTTTCTGTTACGTGGAGGTTCTGCTGCCAATGCACCAAACCTGATGAACGTCATGATGGAACTGAGAAAGTGCTGCAATCATCCGTTCTTAGTCCACGGCGTTGAAGAGAACTTGTCTGAAGAACAGTTGGCGGAATTACAGAAGCAATTCCAGGAGAAACTTGCCCAAGCAGGGTCTGATCAGGAAAAATCGGAGCTAAAACGTGCCCACGCTCGGGCTCAAGCAAAGTTGCTTGCGGACCAGTTGGTCAATACCTCTGGCAAAATGGTTTTACTCGACAAACTACTTCCGAGATTCAAGAAAGAGGGACATAGGGTGTTGATTTTTTCTCAAATGGTAAGGATGTTGGACATTTTGCAAGACTATTGCACCGCCCGTAAATTTGGTTTCGAGAGACTAGATGGAAGAGTTAGAGGCCCAGACCGTCAGAAGGCGATCGACCGGTTTAGTGACCCAGACGCAGATGTATTTGTGATGTTGCTTTCAACACGAGCTGGTGGCCTTGGTATCAATCTTACCGCTGCTGATACTGTCATTATCTTTGACAGTGACTGGAACCCTCAGAACGATTTGCAAGCTCAAGCTCGGGCGCACAGAATTGGACAGAAATCTAGTGTGAAGATATATCGGCTTATAACCAGAAAAACTTATGAGCAGCATATGTTTCACCAAGCCAGTCTTAAACTCGGTTTAGATCAAGCAGTTATTGGAGGGATGAGGGAGGGAAGCTCTAGTAAGCAGGGTCAGCTAGGAACGAAGGACGTTGAGGGTCTTCTGAAGAGGGGAGCCTACGATGTGTTCAATGAGGGAGAAGAGGGAGACAGAGCTTCTCAGAGGTTTTGTGAGGAAGATATCGACACCATTTTGCAACGCTCCACTACTGTGGTATGGGAGGGTTCAGAGGAAGGCAAACCAAAAGAGGCAGCGAGCAATGAATTTTCCAAAGCCAGTTTTGTAACTAGTAGTTCTGGTCAAGAGGTTGATCTAGATGACCCAGAATTTTGGACGAAACAAATTGGCCTAGATGCACCTTCGGGAGCAGAAGTAGTTGAAGAACTCGGTGGAGGGTTGATGATGAATGCTCGAGGGCAAGTAGTTGACGAGGAAGGTAATGTCATAGCTGACAGGTCACGGCGAAGGAAGCAGGTTGCACGATACGGTGGTCAGGAAGAAGAGGAGAGGAATACAGATGAGGCACAGTTGGAGCTGTACGACAGCGACGACTCCATGGGGGAGTATGGTCCGGATGATGATGATGCACACTCAGTCGGGGAAAAGAGCAAAGACAAGCGAGGAATCAAACTTAAAGCCAAGGGGAGAAAATATGGGATCACTGATGAAGAGCTCCGGATAGCTATGGAAGGAGGCAGCCAAAACCTCGGTCTTGAGGACAAGGGAGGCTGGAACTTGCGCAAGATGTACGAGGAAGAGAAGCGTATCGGTTCTTCCAAATGGGGTAACATTGACAGTCCGTGGACCGCATACGAGAGACATAAATTCCACACGGCAATATGGAAGTATGGCTGGGGAAGATGGCACGCTATTCGACTTGAAGGAAAACTATGGAAAAGAACTATACCTGAGATTAAGATATTTGCGAGAGCTTATCTACAATGTGCAGTTCACAACGCTAGGAGAGCTTTGGACTTAGCTGAGAAGACTATGAAGAGTGTCTCGGACACTTGTAGTGAGTCGAACAGGGGTGAAGAGCTAACGAATGGGTCGAACGCAAAAGAAGGGGAATCAGCTAAGACTGGTGCCCAACGGCGCAATGTCTTCCATGTGCGACTGCAAAACTGGATGGACCGACCGTTACCTGGGCAACGGGTGATGGCCGAAGCTGAAGCCATGTGCCCGCCGGTTCCAAAAGACCGGATTCCTTCTGTGTTGCTTGAGCAAGAATTTCAAACTAGACTCGACGCAGATAGTGCCCTAAAGCTTTTGGAGCGTTTCGAGGAGCTTATGCGCTTGCGGGATTTAGTCTCAATTGCTGCTGCCCGTTATGTACGGGACCGAGTACGCGTAAGGCACGGTTATTCGATTAGGGTGGATGATTATGCAGGGTTCTCTGAGGAACAAACGGAAGAGAAACCTCTCCAAAAACTTGACCCTCCATTTAGTAGTGACGAGTCCTCTGCTTACCCTAGTAACCGCGAAGATGTGCAACACACAGACCTTGTAAATATGCCATGGCCGAAGTCTGGTCAAAATGAGGAGAACGCCAAGTCTTTTGAAAGCTGGGGTAGTGACGATCATCTCCTATTTGACGAAGATTTAACGGAGGTCGTCGTGAGTGAATCTAAGAAAAGGCAGTTGCCTAAACTAAAATCTTTGCCAATCTTGTTAGACGATAACTTTTCCTCTGATAATGAATTGGAAAAGCACGTTAAACAAATTTTGAGTGGTACTCATCACATTTCACAGGCAATCCCGTCGGAAAAGTTGCCATCTCAGGATGACGTACCTCCGCATCTGGTCTGTGACGAGCTTTTGATTGAGACCGTGCCACGAGATGAACTCATCAAGCGTATTCCGATTGTGCCCCGAGGATGGTTCTCTGCGGATACGTCAAGGCCTTCTGTGAGTTGGTGGAAGTACCCCTACGATGATGGTCACTTGGTACTAGCATGTTATCTTGATGGTTTTGGTAAAGTAGATACTCTTGCCACGGATCCCCGATTGTATTACTGCTCTCTGCTATACGATGAGTACAACCGCCTGCCAGAAGACAAGAAGCTTCCGAAGGTACCTCGTGTTGTTATGAATGCCAAAGGACGGCAACGGACCGCATTGATGCTGCAAGCTGCGAAAGGTTACCTAGACCCAGAGAAGGCGCACTTCCAATTACCACCTCCTGCACCAGCAGGGGACGAACCGGATCTTCGTGAAGAAATTGACATTGGCATGGAAATTGGGGAAGTGCCTAACGAAATTCGTGCCGCGTATCTCATGATCTCGGTCCAAGCTATTAATCGGCATGTTCGCCGACTTACTCATCCTGTTCCGAACAGAGGTCTAACTTCTCGTTATCTGGCAAAGCACTTGAAACAGTCCTTTGGGGGGGTATACGTACCGGTGACCCTAAAGCCGCTGCCTTTTCAGCTACGTCCCGTAGTGGCGATGCCAAAGAGAAGTCTATCGGCTGCTAAAGAGGAATCGACATCGAAGAAAAGAGACACTAGTAAGGCGTCCGGATCCTCGAGATCCACTGCACTGCTTGATCAGGCATCCGAGGGGCTGCGTCTCGATGAAAATGTTGCTTTGAAATTGGGTGGTGGGAATTGCCGAGGGAAGCACTTCGCTGATGACGCAGTCGGACATGACTGCTTGGAAGGAGTAGGTGGCAACTTGCGAGGGCCGGCTCCCAGGGGTAAAGCAAGTACCAAGGGGAGTGGTCTGGTTGAGTATTATGCTCCGAGTAAAGCTCCTAGCGCCGCTTACGCCCACGATAAAAGCCTCAAGCAGGTCTGCGAAGATGCAATCAACTCGGAAATTTCTAACGCCTGGCAGTACGCAGTGGACGCCAATACTCAGAATCCCCCCCTTACTGAGCTGGAAAGATTATGTCAGTGGGTCTTCCTCGGTAGCTGCGGGAAGCAGAACGATCTCACTGGAACTTCCTTGGCCGACTACCACTCTCCATCCTCTGCTCCGGAAAAAAGCGCTGCTGTTATTCGTCAGGATTGGGGCAAACTGGAAAAAAGGAGACTCGAATCAGCCTTAAACCGGTTTGGCTTGCCGGATGAAAGACTTCATACCCTACCTTCGTCCTACGAAAAAGTTGTGCGTAGTTTTGGTATTGCAAACGAAAAGAAATCCGATGCTTTGCCATTTTTCACGTGGAAGGACCTTGTGGCATCTGCTCAGCTATCAAAACCCCCTGAGGTGGCATATGAGTATGTAATGTGCTCCTTTCTCCCACATGTTATGGCAATAGCGGCTGGCTCGGGAGGGGCTCATTTAGACCTGGAAGAACCTGCATCTGAACGGAATCGTGGAGCAAAGTACGAGGAGGAGTCAAAAAGTGTGGACGACGAGGACGATGACAGTGAAGACCAAGAATCAGTTGATGATAATTCTTCTAACCGGCAGTTTGGAAAAATGGCATCTATCAATGAAAGCCGACCTAGGCCATCACAATTTAAGCGGCAATATCGAGGGACTCGGGTGCTAGACCCGGAGATTGATCTTCACCTGATCGGATTGACAGGGCGTCTATTTTCGAGGCAGTTACTCACACGTATATCTTTAATTGGTGGTATAAGATGGATGCTATCCCATTTGGATTTTGACAATTCTCTAGCGATGTTTCTTCGGTGCTCTTCATTTCGAAAACATATCTCTTCGGAATCTATGGAGCTACACTCTAATCACTCTGAGTATCTTCTCAATTCAGCGTACATAGTAAATTCGTCTTCTTGTTCAAGTGCTAGCGAGAATAGACGGCTACCAACGTGGTGGTGTCCATGGGTTCACGATGTAGCCTTGCTGAGGTTAGTTGGGCAATACGGGTTGAATATGGGGCATAGTGCTGGCAGCTTCTCGCGAAGCAAGACACAATCAGTTGATAATGACCAGGAGGAGACAGATCAGGCAAGTTCAAGCGTTGATAGTAGCTGGGGATGGATCCGCTCGAACGATTCAACACACCCCCTTCATCCTGTGCAAATCGAAAAGCACTGTTGGGCCGTTTTCTTTGAACGCGGTACCGAATTTAGCGCTACGGCACAGACTGCATTTCAATTTATGCCCCCTTCTGACATGCATCGGCTCAAGGTGATGAGGGAGTGTTTGGTACAAAAGTACCCGACATCTGATGGTAAAAAACAATTTGTAGACGAACTGGTGGCACAGTGGCCGTCCGATTCACTGATTGAAGCAAGACTGATGTGTCTAGCAACACATCTTTCTCCCTTCCGTTCAGCTATGCCCAGGGTGCTAGGGCCAGTGTCGCGGGTGACTCTACCTGCACAACGCCAGGATGTTCTTTCCTTGGAAAGCCGCGAAGAGATGCTACGATGCTTGTGGTCCGAAGCTGTCGAGGAACAGTGGGGATGGAGCGAAGCAGATTCTTGGGCATTTCTGGCGGACATGTCTCCTGCGTCAGTATCGCTCAGAGGTGAAGCCGGTTGGTGGCATTGGGGTACGCGCCATGCTCCCTCGGTTTTTCCCGCTGAAGAACAATGGAGTGCCTGGGGTTGCGTGAGAGGAAATCCCTCTGATGCTTGCTTGTGGGGTTCATCTAGTGGACATTTGCCATCGTCCGTGTTTGTTCCCAAACCGTTAAGGAATGGCGATGATGCGGGATGCGTTGTCAGTTCAAAGAGAGCAAGGTATTTGAGTCGCGTCTACGTTGACGATGACGGACAAAACCTTGGGAAGCGGTATGCCTCGGATGGGAAAGAAAACCCAGTCCACAAGGCTAAAAAACTGAGTACTGAGAGCCCTGGCCGTCACGGCCAAGACATAGATGGCAACACATCGTATACTGATGCCAACGGTGTCAGTGGAGGTGCGTGCGCTAGCAGCAATACACAGAGAGGCTTCCGTAGCTACTCGAGTGTATCTGACCCGTTTCTTTCTCTGGCTTCGACATGTGCCAATGCAACTTCCCTATGTACGAGGAAAGCAGAGGTGAGGACAGGGAAAGGTTCGACAAAGCCGATGCACTCTTCCTTAAGGGTTCTTAATATCCTCTACGATTGCTCCTCCGGTAACCCAAATGCGCCACCGTCGTGGCCTCCGAATCAAGGGCATAGCTGGGTAGGCTTGGGTGAAGGAGTAAAAAGCCGATCTAAAAACACTGCTCGAAAGGGCACTGGCTTTCTATCGCCTAAGAAGTACGACTTCCATGTTGCGTGGCGTGGAATGGCGGGTAGTGGTAGACCCTTAACTGTTCCACCTCCAGATAAGAGTTCAAGCAGCATTAAGACCCTATCTTCGTATGCTGATGTAGTTGTACATGTGCCGAAGAGGTTATACACCGAGTACGAAAAGTGGAAGTGCCAAGCGTATCGCTGTTTGAGGAATTGTTCTGAACGCCGCTTATGGGACAGTACAGGAGGCTGTATCCACGGAGACGTAGCTGAAGGAGCAGCCAAAGCAGTCGTGGATGCTTTGTCGGGAAAGACGCAAGAGGAGAAAGCCATTGTGTCGGCTGCAAGGACAGCCCTCAGTGGAGAAAATGTATCTACCACCCGGAGGTATTGTCCGGAGTACGACTTCATAGCTAAACAGAGCATGGAAATTGCTTGCTCTAAGGAAGGAAAGGAACCTAAGCGCGTTGATAAGCGTATCGCTCGTGGTGTGGCTGTCGCAATGTGGCATCTTGTACAAGATGTAGAAGAAAGAGTTGAAGGGAAAAAATCTATTCCTGATAGTGTTAAGCATTCATCGAAAGATGACAGCTCTGATGACCAAGAAAGCGACTACCAGAGCGCAAAGGCGGTGGCGAGGACGGTAAAATCGCCTACCATTACAGGAAAACGGAGACGAAGGCATGATGTTTCTTTGAAGGAACTGATGGATGCCGGTTTCGTCCATTCGGGTAAGGACG
Source organism: Halocafeteria seosinensis (assembly GCA_001687465.1). Classification (NCBI taxonomy): domain Eukaryota; class Bigyra; order Bicosoecida; genus Halocafeteria; species Halocafeteria seosinensis. Next base: position 4,034 of record LVLI01000144.1, on the reverse strand, counting down.
TATTGCAAATTAAGTTTCGAGGAGGTACGTTTTCTGCTGACTTGAATGAAGAAGGGTATATTGTGGAGAACGGTGTTCAATACCCGCGTCCGTCTTCGTGGTCGCTCCCGGTGAAGCGGAGGATAGTACCGGAAAAACAAACGGATGACGGCTGGTATAGTATCAAATATAATGGGACCCCACTTATTAGCTTGAAACACGAGTACGTTGATCGGTTTAACAATCCGTGAAGAACTATTTGCACTATACTGGGATTAACCTTTGTCGGTGTGATTATATCGCCTCACGAATACACTCCACACGGTGGACCAAACCTACAGTACTTACTTGCAGTTTTCACGTAACCACTAAGTTAGACCGTCCGTACTGTTTGGTTTACTATCAGTAAACTACTGTAGTGGTTGACTTATCGATTCCTTGCCTTCGCTCTTGCTTTTTACAAACATCACAACTGATGCATTCAGAAACAGGTATTCTCTTCGCAATGGTTTAGTTTTTAGTGCTCACTGACACACTACACGCGTAAGTCACTGTCGAGACTGATATCGAGCCTTTAATAAGTGTTACAACGGGCGTTTTTCTCCGTAAGACAGGCTCATCCTCAGCCTCCGAAGACGCAAATTCGAGGGATGCAGAAGTCTTCCATCAAACTACTGCCCAAGGGCTAGAAGGATTTACAGTGTTCCGTTTTCGCTTTCGCCTCCACTTCAAAACCAAACATGAAGCGGAGTTGGCTGCCTCTTCCTCGCACTCGACACAGTTGAGGAGCTTACGGACTTTTCAGTCAACTTCACGATGCGCCAGACTACCTATATATGGAGACTCGCTGAACGCAATTAATTGGGAGCAAGGAACGTTTGCCTGCAATTCACCCCACCTGCAGCCCGTCCTTCAGAAAATAATCGAAACGCTTGAGCGTCTGCGGGAGCAGTCACAGGTGAAGTCTATCTCGGTGCATCATGTTCCTCGCGAGGAAACCACGGAGGCTGACCGTCTAGCTAATGAAGCAATTGTTCGGAAAGACATAATGTTTTGTAATGATTCTACAGGAGAATATTTCGTGGGGGATCCGGACTCCCTATAAACTCGCTAGGAGAGTATTTCCCTATAATCACATGAATATACAATACAACTTCCCTTCTTTAGCTAGCGCATAAGGCTTCGCAGGTCCCTCGTTGAAATCTACCTCAGCGGTTCAGCCGCCCTCTTCTCTGTTTTATTTGAGTCGCTTTCATGGCTGCCTTAATCAGCTCCTCAAGTACATCATATGCTATATTCTATTCTTGAGCTCTAATACAACACTGGACACATCTGTTACATATCCGGCAGCCATGTGTCACGCTGAAGTTTACGTTCTTCCTGCGCTGTAAACTTGGCTACGGTTATTGCAAAACAGACTGCACCGGAATTTCGTCGGTGAGCTCAAACAGGGTAGGATCATGTCTCGAGTGCCGTTTCCGGAGTATCAATCCGTGATATCTAAATAGAAACAGCTTGTTCGTAGTGTACCAATTCTGCAGTCACTATGTACTCCGGTAAGTCAGTCAGCCAGTAGGGCACAGCCCCCGGTGATACAGCACCTAATCTCTCGCAGCAGCTTCAAGCCAACCTGAAGAAGCGCTATTTGTCTCGTTTATCTTGCACAATGATTGTCTTGTTTTCAATTAAGGGGCATCCAGGGCCGAGCAATGTGAATTGCTTGGGTTGCGTACCCGGTACACTGTATCATCTGCTTCTCAGCTACAGCAAGCCCACGAGCGAAAAGCATATTTGACCCTGCTTTGTTACCTTTTCTCGTCTCGAAGCAATTAATATTCACTCGCTCCCCGGGAGTCTACGCCACTATCTACAGGCCGAGGCTCAGGAATCTCGTTGCCGACCGACAGTCAAATGTCCTGGATTACAGGACTGCTTGATCCACTCCAAGGGAAGACGTTCTCGTCAAAATGCGTCTACTGATAGTGACAGCGCTTAATGGTCTTCTAAGCCAGTGGTATAAGAGCTCAGAGCGACGTTTACTGGCTTCTCCGTGAGCGCGGCAAGTGATCGGCAGCCGAACTTTGGTCTAAGTAGAGTGCACAGGGGGATCCACGGCCCAAAATGAAGCTTGTAGCCAACATACCGTAATGACGATGTTGGTTCCATAACAAATCAACAGCCTATTCTCCTCCAAATCCCTTAATTGTATCATGCTCAGGCTAAGACGCCACTTGTGAAGCTTGGCCGGCGAACTTCACAGGGAAGTCTTTTGCAGGTTGCCAAAGCAGTCACACCTACTTTACGAGGTCTAGAGAAGCCTTTTGAGAATGAAATCTTTACCAAACATACGGACGGACGATGCGGGTATAGCCATGCTCTCAGGAGTCTGTTATAATGGGTTATAAGATAGTTAGATAAAGTGCGATGAATGCGCATCGCAGACGTCTCCGAGCTAGGAATCGAGGACGGAGTCACGTTAATGCAACACAACGTGAAGATGCTGGACCGGTTCCGGGTTCCGTGGACTCCTCACACAGCGTAGAGAAGCCTGTAGCAGACACATCTTCCCAAGGGGTATAAGCGCGATGTGTTAGGGCGTGCGATGCGTTCGATCAGCGCTACAGTGTCCGCGATGGGCTCAGCTTGCGGATGTTCCGCATCTCTCTTGTTCCCCGGCGGGAGTCCGGTGCTTTCCCGGCAATTCTCTTGAGGAACTTGATTGCGTCTTCCCCAAAACCGCCCGTCGCCTCTATCGCGAACGGGATAATTTCCGTGTGGTGGTCCCTCAGGTGCCCGTATTTTGTCCCCTTCATCTTCTCCGCTTCTGTCGCCATGGTGAGCGTTGACCGGGGAAAGGATAAATCTCCCAAAAAGCTTTCATGGGGTTTGCAACGAAAACAACAGGTAACTCCTCCAGATCAGATCTTTTTATAGCATTAAGAAGATTTAAAAGTAGTGACCATTGATCTAATTTGTTTCGTGAAAGATAGGCTACACATTGCGTAATCGGCAAAAAACAACTTTTTTTTTGGGACGGCGCTTTTCCCGCATTGAAGTGCGTGGGAACCTTCGAATCCTGTTACTTCAACTTAAATTTTATACACGCCCGCAAGGTTCTAATAAATTGAATACTTAAACAAAAATACAAAAGTATGTTAGTTAATATGTGGTATAACTAAAAGAGAGTATATTCTTGATATGCCTTTACACAAGAAGTTATTTTTTTGTGGCAGGGCATGGCAGGTTGGCACAATATATGTATGTCTCAAGAAGAGACCCTACCTGGGATGAATTAAGATTAAGTGGGAATAAGAACCGATGACCTACCGAGAATTTCGCCCATTGAGGGTCGCCGAAGAAGGACGACAACTGAGCGGGGAATTTCATAAAATTACATTTATAGCCGGCACTTTTTATTATTTTATAAATCCGGCATTCTATATTAAACTCCGGTATTAATTATTATAAGCGGGTGATAATCGGGGATACAGAACAGGCATGGGGTGGCGAATCGCAGGGGGCATGGAACGTACAAGACGGCATGCACCGTGCTTCTACAAACACTTGGGTAATAATTCTAGCCATCGCCCGGTCTGTTTCCTCGGATAGACAAGCCAATGTGATTGCTACACTACACGATATAAATGCAGTCCCCTTGGGAAAAATCAATAGTCGGAGGTTCGCTGGCTCTCTTGTCTATCATAGCCTGGAAGGCCGCCTTGAACGGACATCTCATCTGCACGATGAGGAAACTTTGAGTGTAGAAAGGTTGTTAATCGCCAGTCCACGCTCTCCAGCATAACTCTGTGATGTCCACCTACCGCAGACTGATAGTCTACCATACAGTACCACTGGAAGAGTTCACTAGGGTTTTGAGGTACGGGTGAGGCTTTAGTTTCAAACTACTTAGGTTCAGAATCAGCATATAAACCGGGAAGAAGTGCACTGGCTGCTTTCCTCTTCAATATAATCATTTCTGAATTATTTGGCAAGGTAAACTTGCTTGTCTCGCCATGCTTCAACATTGTGCCCCCACGCACAAGAATCCGCTCCTC